>BEHA01004699.1:126854-138025 GCA_002897215.1 Eschscholzia californica subsp. californica
AAATCTTTGAATCCCAATAAAGCAAAAATACTTGAGCTTGAAGGAAGTAAGTTCACATTTTTCTTGCCCAACCATGGATGTGACAACTTAAATACCTTCCACTAAGATTCAGCCTATCCAAATTTATCCCTTTCTACATGTGTTACTTTAACTGAGAATGTTTATTTTAATTTAAGTCCCAAGTATGTGTAGTTTAACTCCTGTAAATTTTGACAATGCTTACTTTTTCAATAAAATGTGATTGATTTTATCAATGAAATATTATATTCGTACTAAGTACTTACAAGTTACAAAACATAAATAAAAAGACTACACATACGGATAAAATTGTACTCATTTCAATAGCATTTATAACTGAGATAGAAACAAATATTTGCCTCCGTAAGTTATGGAAAACAAACAATTTTTAGTGGTATCACTAATAAATACTAATAAATTGAACACCCTTTAAGAATTTTTTTGATTCATGGGGCTTAAAAGTTACATAAGAAAAAGCATTGACTTGATTATATTTATGCCGTAAACAATATATACTAGTAAGTGGAAGCTTATTGGCAATTATATTAACTAGTTTCAAGAAACCATTTTTAAGTCCATCTTACTCCAATTTACCAACAAAATTAAACATGAAATCTGTTCTAGGTTTACAATAATAAAATTCTAAGGCAATGAAAATCATAAATTTTCAAAAAATTTCAGAAGACACATAAGAAATAAATTCACAAAACAAAATTCCCAAATCCAAACCTTCTTATCTTTGATCTCGCTAGACTGAATCCATGTTTTGATCTGGTCTCTATATCTCTGTAACTTCTTAATTTCTTTCTTCAAATCTGCCTCAAATTTCTCTTTCTGGTTAACATTATCTGTATCATACACCTAAAATCGCAAAAAATTAACAAAATTAAAATCAAGAAGAAGAAATTCAATGATCTTCATACAAATAAGAACTCAAATTATGAAATTGTTTGATTAAGCATATGAAACAATACCTTTTGCCATATAGTATCGAAGACCTCGACACCTTCTTGAACTTTTTTAAGAACTCGGTCGATCTCTCCTTGAAGTTTCCTACTAGCTCCCATTGCGAACTTGATCAAAAGTATAATGAATCAAAATGTGAAATCATGCAATGGTTAGGTATCAGGGTTGAGTTTTTCTAGGGTTTTTTAGTTTTTCTGACTAGGGTTTTCGGAGAGGAGAAGAATGGAGTGAAGAGACAGATGCGTTCTATTTCAGAAGTTCTATGTGTGTGTTTCAGTGGTGTGAGTGGTAGACTGGTAGCCGGAACTAAAATAGATGGGTCTTTTGTGTATACAAGTACATATCCAATTGGGACCTTATTCACCGTTGGATCAAATCATTTTGCAATCACTATGTTTATGAGTTGATAATTAATTCCACTTTAACCTCTAATTTGTGACCAACTTTAAGATGACCACTGTATTTGTCCCATATTTAAAAGTAACCCCAATACTAACTTGATTTTAACCTTTAACATTTTTCCTTCTATATCCTTTTTAAGTAAATTTTGCAGTTCAATATGTCAAAGGTGTCTGGTTCTCTACAAAACCTGCGTCACTATCAAAATTCACTTTCATTTTATTTCCAACACGTGAACTTTCTAACCTTACTCTCGGGAAATGAAATGTAAAATGAAAGGGCATGCGTGTGTATATCATATTTCTTCGTTTTTTTTGTCATGTCCATTACTAAATCATATGAATTTATATACTTGGTGGTACTTTTGTGTAGCGACGCTTGTATTAGACAAATTCTGAAGTCTACCATTATAAGAAAGAACATCTCTATCTTTGTCTTCTAGGCATGGGCGGAGGATCTTCAAGTTTCACAGTTGATTTAGTATACATCCAATGGGACAAGTTCAGCTATTGCAAATGTTAGGTATGCATGATCATTTAGTTACTGTTATAAAATATGATCAAAACCAAGCCCATTAGGAACAACCTCCAATTAATAAAGCATTTCGAATATATTTCAAGTGATTACTACCTTAACTACTCCGAGTAGATTTTGTAGTAGAAAATTGTGATACAAGTTTTATATTGAGACCACCTTGTGGATGTATGTTTCCTAGTAATTGAAAACTAAGTCATTTCTTCTCGCACTAATGAAAACAAAAGTTTAGTTTATAAATAGCTAGCTCTTTATTTCCCTACCACCTTTTCTAATCTTTCTTTTCAGTAATTGAAATTAATATGTTACTTGAGACATTGTCGTATAGCATGTGAGATCATGGTTGTGAGATCGTCGAGGCCTGATCTAGCCGAAGCAAAACTGATACTAGTATGTAATTCTTTATTCAATTGGGGTGTGTCCAAGAAAAGAAGAACAAACTCTTTGATTCGGAACTCTGATGCCAAGAAATCAGGAATTAATTTTTCATTTCTCTCACCTTTCTCTTCAATTTCATCACCTCTCTCCTCCACTTCATCTCTCTCGCGCACCTCGTCTTCTTCCCCGGTGAAAGTCGTCGACCAACCAAATATTCTGGCAATACCTTCAAACCAAAAAAGAAAAAATAAATCATCATTATTCTCTCTTCTTCATATTTTTCTCTCTCTACTTCTTTTCTCTCTTCTTCATATTTTTTTTATATCTTCTTCTTTCCTCTCTTCTTTATATTTTTCTATATCTTTTTCTCTTTCTTCTTCATATTCTTCTCTCGGGGTATTCACTTTTCTCTCTCCTCTCCCAACTTAACTCTCTCTACTCTCACTCTGGCGAAGGGGTGTAGCCCCTTCGCCTAAGTGACTAAAACTAGACTTTCAAGGTCTGAAAAACCAAACATTGAAGAGTCGTCTAGATCCAGAGTTCCAAATCTAGGCTTCCCAAATCTTCGAAGGTCTGGGAAAAAGGTTTGTCTTTCTTAGACCTTAGAATGCCTGGGTTTCCTAGGCCTTCGAGATCTAATTTTCCCAGACCTTGAAGATCTGGGTTTGTAGATCTGGCCAGCGAAGGGGTCCTCCCTTCACCGGTGAGTGGGAAGAGAGAGAAGAGAAAAAGGTGAGAGAGATAGAGAAAAAAAAAGATGGAGAAGAATAAGAAAGAGAAAGAAGAAGATTATTGTTTGTTTTTTTAAGTTTGAAGGTCGCTGGAAAATTTGGCCAGTCGATGACCTTTGCAGAGAAGACGATGAGGTGGCGATAGAAATGAAATGGAATAGAAATGAAGTGAAATGGAAGAGACAGGGAGAAATGAGTTGGCCTTTATGTTTTTAAACCTTTTTAGAATTGATTCCATTGTGGCCCTCGAGAGTAGTTCCGGAAAAAGTTGAAATTCTTTTGGCTATTGGAGTCCCAATAGAATTGTTGGACACTTATGGTGACCAAAAATGGTGAGTTGGTCACAAATTGTGGACCAAAACAGAACTAACCCAAAAAATGAACATTCTAGAAATGAAGTTTTAATGGATATTTCAAAATAAGCATCTTCAAGAAAATGTGTTTCAGTTTTTGTTTAAATGGAAATTAGTTCATCTTTCTTATCAGAGACAGAGGAAGAATGACAATTCTTAAGCTTCTTTCTATTTGAGCTAATCCACTTGATTTGACTTACTAAAATATACCAAATATAATATGAAAAGCAGTAGAACAGTTCAAACATGACTATGGAGGTTCCATATTAATAAGATTTCGGTAGTGATATATATACATTTTTTTAGAAGAATCGATTACGTTAGTGGTTACAAGGCATTGATACAACATGAAGATGTGATAACACGATAACTGCCTAAGCTAAACTTAGTAATGAAAGACACTTATAGTCCAACAACATGGAAGAGGTTTAAAAACTCGACAAACTTATTACATTATTTATACCTTTAATAACCCAAATTCATTAATCATAAATTTCACTTCTTCTAAGAATCAAGCTGGAACCTCCATGATTTTAGAGTTTATATCAACACTATCAACCATTTAAGGAACCAAGTTTTGACGGTAGTAATATATTGTAAAACAAATATAGAAGATTTCGTGGGTAAGATGGGACAATATGATTCATGCACTTCAACAACCAATTAGATGTTTTGTTACCTAAATTTGAGGCATCAACATTCCACTCCTTCCTTATGGGGTCATTTCAAATTCAATTTATTTGACAATAAAACTGTACTTTATCATTTTGTTGATGTAATATTTGAAAATAATTATACAACAGAAGCATTTCTTTTGTATGACTCTCCAATAGAAAATTGGTGGACAAATTTTGATGGGGGAAACACTAAACGTCCGTGAGTGGTTTTCAGAAAACGCAAGAAGCATAATCCATAAAATTCTGACTTCTCATTTTTAGAGATACATGGTTTTTTTGGTTTATAATTAGCTACAACTTTTTTTGAATCAAACGCACACTATTTAGCTTCTTTTTAGCTAAACCAAGTGAGACATTAAATACAAACTTATTTATTTCTCAATCGGTGTTTCATTTCTCAATTACGTTTATCTTTTTCATTTCTCTATTACGTTTATCTTTTTCACCATCATTGCCCGGATACACCCATGTACACTTTCAAACCCTACCTTTTATCCCTTCTTATGATATATCCAAAAATAAACATTCCACTTGCAAATTGAGATGGCATCATATGTAATACCACGAGGGTGTAACCCGTGCCCGTAGGGCACGGACAGTATTTTAAAACGATACGCAAAGTTGTGTGTTTTTTTCTCTTTCGAATTGACATAACAAATTGACAGCAAACATAGGCAAAAAAAGTTAGGTGTTCTATTAAATGGTTGCACTCGATGCAACAATTAGTAACAACCCATCCCTTAATCTTTTCTGCATATGGGATTTAAAGTTTAAAACGCGCCTTCAGGAATAAGATCAAAATTAATTTATGTAAAAAAAAAATCAAAATCAATTCGTTAATCCCCTGTTCATTGTGTGAGACACTGAACCTTCTGGGCCCCATTATTCATATTATCGAGCTTCGTTCCTCCCTTATTATATAGATGTTCACAACTTCCCAAGACTTGGTCTTGATGAGCGGTTACCTGCCGTACGACAGGTCAACACAAACTTAGGGCGATCCTTCTGCGAAAACACAAATATTATATCTCCAGACTCCAGTAATCGTCTCATACTGCAAACAAACAAACAAAAAGAAGTTCAGACAATTGCTAGAATCCACATTTCATATTTGAAATCCAGTTGCAGACATGAGTTGAGTCAAACCTGATTTCAAAATACTTATTCTTTATCTGGCAATTTGAATAAAAGCGAGTACATACACCAAGCATATCAAACATGTGTTTTATGGTGCTTCTTAACCACCTACTGTCCATGTAAGCAGTGAACTTATCGAGATAGCCGACTCATCTTGGGCGAGGTTTTCTTTTTAGGGTGATGTTAAGCTATAATAGATTGACATTTAAGGTCATTGGAATGTTATTACGCTTTACATTCATCATTCACGTTCTTTTTATGAAAATTGTTTAATTTCTGGAAAAAAAATCTACATATCATAAACGGAAAGACAGTGTAAATGAAGATCCAATAGTTGAAACCAAGTATGCTTACAATCAGTTTCACATTTGCAATAATGTGAAGGAGTATTCTCGAACATGGTCACGGGTTCATTGGAACTTTATCTGTCTCTTATAGAAAGTGCATTAACCATTTAGAAGAAAAAGACTTTAATGATTGAAAAATAATCTGAAGACGGGCTATACCCTACTACCGAAGCCACTTAAATTAATTGAAGGGAGTATTCATAAAAGTATTGAGTTTTTGCAATGAAGATTGAAGTAGAGAACTGATATACTGGCAACTATGCGAAGTTAAGAACCTAAAATCTATTTGAAACCAAGTATACTTACAATCAGTTTCACAGTTGCAGTAGTATGGAGGAGTGTTCTCGAACATGGTTACATATTCATTGGAGCTTTATCTACTTGTAATAGAAAGTGCATTAACCATTCAGAACAAAAAATCTAATGATTGGAAGATAATTTGAAGATTGACTATCCCCTACTACTGAAACCACTTGTTTGGCACAGATAACACCGTCTTTACACAAATAAAATAGATTTTTAAAGCAATTAGTTCATGTGTTGTGTATTAATGGTTCATAGATGTATTAATAGCTCACAAATATAAACACGAAGTACCCTTCATGTGTTGCCTCTATCTGTTTCCAACCGATGCACTATCTTAGCAAATGACAACCCTAAATGAAACAAATGAAAACAAATCAAAGCCCTAAAGTGACATGTGACGAAGATATGAATTGATATCTAAGTATGAATACCCTGTAATTACCATTAATCCAGTTTTTGGAAGTTTGGAAATGCTATATTGTTATTTACTGAACTTATTTGAAGTGATTCAACCCAAAAAGTAAAAACACAATTGAACACCTAAACCACAGTTCTCTGGCTCAGTCTAAGAACATACCCGTCAGTGTTTTGTTCTTCTCAGTAATTTCGAAAGCTAAGACAAACATTCTTAAACTTATTTGCACCTACACTGTAAACCCAAATAAAATCAATCACAATTATCAAAATTTACAGTATACAACAATGAAAAATAAAAGCTAACACAAACGTTCCACAATTTACTCAATCATCACTCACTTGTACGCAATTTATTAATTTATCTAATTCACAAAAATAAAGAAAACTAATCAAAAGAAAGAGCAGAGAGTTTAATCTAACAAACATGATAGTTGAATCTAACAAAAGAAAGAGTAAAAAGTGAAAAGTTTAATCTAACAAAAAAAGATTTATAAGAAGTTGCAAACCTCTCTGCATATTGATTCTAAGAAGAGTTTAACATCCGCTTGAGTTACCTACACATAGTTAGAGAAAGAAGTTCACATCTTTTGCTAAATTCAAGGATGTCAGAGGAACTCCAAGCCTACCTTTTTATCTATATTTGTGCAGTGGATGGTTTCCGCACACATATCGCTTTCATCTTCAAACTGAAAACCATATAAAAGAATTTATGGATTATACTTGATATCCATTAGCAAGAATTATGTATCCTATTTGTAGATACCAAGTTCAAGAGAGTTACAGATTGGTGGCATCAAATAAGAGGTAAACAAAAACAATTAGAAGGACGGTAAAAATGTAGGGTTGACTCAGGCAATTGAAGTTTTTGAGCAAAATTCTTATTAGGTAGTAGCTAAGCATAGTCCCTACCAGACTCGATGCAACCCTTGCACCATCTAAATAGGTATGTAGCCAAGAAAAAGAATCAAATTTAAATGTATCACCATGTCGAATATCCATGAAAACTCAATCAACCTAAGAAAAATAAATGGAAGTATTGAGGTTGCAAGAGATATCCTCATCAGTAAAGTCGATTAAAGCAAAATGGATAACAAAGTTCGGAACACCATAAATGCGGCAGTCAACAACCTTTAGCCATAATTTGTTCTTAAAAGATAAGGCTTCACTACCGAAATTACTGCCAAATAACCTAATGAAAGACGTATTACCTGCTTACAGTCTCTGGTGCCTTGCAATACTCCGGAGTCAAAGAGTCAGGAAACTCCACAATGAAATGTATGTATAGCTTTCACCTCACGAATGGTCTCTGATAAATCGTCAGTCCTCACCATTTATCGCCTTGAATAAATCTGCACATTCATATTGTTACTAATTTTAATAATACCAAGGACAAAATAATTCTTCATCACTAATGGTCTTTGGAAGCTTATGTGATCCCAGGGGTAAAAATATTACTGGCAATGCCGAAACACCTTTTCTACTGGCAAAAGTGAATGAACTCGCTGGTGGATCCTCATTGACCTCAATTATCCTTTTTCTATGCTATAGTCTAAGTCAACTCACATAAGTATGGCAGTGACAGCGAAATTTTTTAAAGCTAACAAACCATAACAGTTTCCTTTCTATCTGAGGTCTAAATCTATATGTTGTGGTATTAAATTCTGAGTGTGCCAGTGAGTGAGCATCAAAAAATCATTTTAGGGCTACAAAATATATAATCGAAATTTAACCTATTATTTTTAGCTGAAAATGAATGACTGGATACAATATTAAAAAGTATAACTTGATTCTAGCGATGGATAAAATTAAACCATTAAAAGGTATAACTTAACTCTAGCGATGAATAACATTAAACCAATGCAAAAGTTATGTTTAGTAGGACAGTTGGCATCATATTATCTGTAGCCATAGTGGTGTTGTTGTTATTAGAAGTAAGAATTTCTTTCAAAATTACAAAAGTGTGGTTCAATCATGGGTCTTAACAGTAGGAAATCCAAACCTAACAATATAAATTTCAAATTTACTCCTTAGAAATTAGTTTACAACCAAATTACCTGCAGTGAAAAGGATAATTGATGGCAGGAAATCAAGCAGTGAAATCAGCAACGAAGACTGGTGGAAGCAGCGAACCTGAAGGAATGGAAAGGCTTAGCATTAACATAACTGATCAGTGAGACTCATGAGTAGAAAATCTTACCACTGCCAATAACAACAATGGTGCAAATTGAACAACAAAGAGAGAGAGAGAGAAAAAAAAAAAGAGAGAGAGATAGAAAGAGAGAGAGAGAGAGAGAGAGAGAGAGAGAGAGAGAGAGAGAAGAAGAAGAGAGAACCTGCTTAAGAGAGAGATACGAAAAAGACAGAAAAAGGGAGGGATTGAAAACCTATGTTAGAGAGAAATGAGAAGATCAGGATCCCTGAAATAAGGTATTTTTAAAAAAGGCATTTGCGCAAAGATGCTTTCTTCATTTTCTTTTCGTTTAAACCCTTGATGGTTTGTACTCTAAATGAGAGTCATTTAATTTCGGGAAAACAAATCTAGGCCGTTTGAGATAAGTTTGTGAGACTACCCATTAGACTATTATTTCAATACAAACATCAAGAAGGAAATGAACCAAACCTGCAGCCTATTTGTTTATTCTTGTCTTGCAAAATCGATATCATGGCTGCAGTAAACATGTAATACTCATCAAAAAGAGAAGATATATAACTTTCAGAAGCAACCAACCACACAACCTGAGATTCAGAAAATAAAAGAATGACACATAATGTCGGAATTTGAATAATTAAAACAAACAAATATCTATTACGTGTTTTCCCTCTATTTTAGTGAATTAGAAGTGAGTGATTTCTAACATCTGTAAGGCAAGAAATAAAGAAGTTATTAGAAAACAAATACATAGACTCTCAACCCATTTGAAACAAATAGAGTCTCTGTCAATAACAACTTTGATGGACTCAGGAAAGTCCACCAAAGGTTCCTACATGTAGCAAGTTAGCAACACCGTTAATGAATAAAACCATAAACCTTCAAACAAAAGTTTGTGTATTCACTTGTGGAGAACCTACTTTATCATCAGCCAGTATCGACAGAAAACTGATTTTATATAACACAAATTCCTACCAAAAACCAAGTTTTGTTTCAACTCATAGATAACACAAAATCAATTTGCCATGTAATCGATTTGGAAACACTATATAACAAAGAAATCATAAAACTCATATAACAAAGAAATCATAAAACTCAAACAAAAGCTTCATCTAAAAGAGAACACAAAGAATAAAAACAGTAAGGCTTAATTATACCAAGTACCAAGTAATAAAAACACAAACTTCAAATTATCCAAAACCAATTACTAATTTGAATAAAGAGCTTCACAAATTTAGGGTTTTCGTCTAACAGTAATGTTACAAATTTATCACTTCCGGAGCAAACAAAGAAAGAATTTTGTTGCAAGTTGTATTACAAATTCTCAATTCAAAAACAGAAACAATGAATCTGAAAGTAATAATAACATTAGCACAACCAAGTGGGAGTAATAATAGCATTAGCACAACAATGAATCTGAAAGTAATAATAACATTAGCCCAAGTTCAATGACTATTACCTTATTTTGCTGCAACCGTGTTTGGATAAAGAATAAACCTGAAAATGAGAAGAAAAACTTCACTATTAGATAACCCTAAATGAAAACCCTAAACCAATTTAATGTGAAATCAGTTCAGAGAGGGAAGAGCCAGAGATTGAGAGAGAGAGAGAGAGAGAGAGAGTAACTTTTCGATTTATATAACTGGGGTTGGTGTGATGACGGGAAGATCAAATGTTGAGAAATAGAAGAAAGAGAAAGGGGGGAGAGGGAGAAAGCCAGACAGGTGCGTTTCAAACTGAGAGCCTGAGAGGGAGGAGGAGATAAATTTGGGGGGAACAAAATTTCAAAAAGAGAATCTTTGCAAAGATTCTTTGTCTTTCCCTCTTCATTTTTGTCCCTTGGATGGTTTATAATGTGAATCCCACCCATCCAATTTTTAGAAAACAAATCTGAGCCCTCTAATATAAACTTGTGAGGACAAATCTTGACCCTTGGGAGGAGGGGGAAAGATACCCTCCTCCCTTATTATATAGATAACAATATTTATTTACCCTCATGATTAAAGCAAAGGGGGCATCCCATTGATAACAAATCTATAATTGACAATTGCCTAAAACCCTATTAGGAAGAGGTCAAAATCCTAAATCTTAGCTTATTTAGCGTATGAATCAAGATAAGGTTCAATTATGAGTCAAACCTCCTAAAAATATTTAAAAGAGAATTAATAATCAGTCTCTAGGATATGGGCATTTCATGTGAAACTTCAACCACTTCACCTCCTCCTCCTCACAAGAAGACTATAACCAAACCTGTCTCTATCAAAATTACTACATACACCCCCTTCTTGCCTCCTTCAAACCCACCATAATTCTTTACCTTTTCTTTGTTTTACTTTCTTTGAACATGATTAGTAATGAGGTTGCTAACTATAAAGAACTCTAATTTAGAGAGAGAGAGATTTGGGTTTTGATTCCTGAATTATAGGAGCCAAGAAAGTGAAAATTTTATTCTTCACATAGAGAGAGAAGTGAGTAGAAAATGGCAAAAATCAAGGAATTGAGTGTTACTACTACTACTACTGCAACAACTCAAGCTCTTCAAATTCAAAACCAGATACAATCAAGAGAACAACAAAGAGATTATAAAATTGATCAATCTTCAACAGACCATCCCACAAGTGTTACTAACTTGCCCATCAAGGTTGGTTCAATCTCTCTCTCTCTCCCTCTCTCTCTCTCTAAACTTTGTTCTGTTTTAACATCTTTATCTCTCTCTGTATGATTGATTATTGGTGCTCTTTTTTTTTAGTCCAAATGAC
>BEHA01004699.1:151457-161754 GCA_002897215.1 Eschscholzia californica subsp. californica
ATAATCGGATCAATTTCTAGGATAGGTTCGATAGCTTCCGCGACTTTTAGTTACAACAAGTTCTTATTGTTTTTAACAAATATATTTCCAAAATTAAAATTCATCTATTGTTTAAACATGAAGAAAACATTAATGAATTAACATTACCCTAATTAGAAAAACTCTAATAAGATACTACGCCTTTTGTGAAGGTAGAGATCGTCAACGGTCTTCCTAGGTTCTTTTTGCTTTTAACAAATATATTTTAAAAATTACCTAAATTCATCTATAGATCTCAATATCTACGAGTTAAAAATGAAAATAATTTGTGACGAAATATCTGATTCTGAAAATAGATACTCCCTCTGTCCCAATTTAAGAGTCCCGTATTCCTTTTTCGTCTGTCCCAAATTAAGAGTCTCATTCCTCTTTTATCATATAAAATCCATAGATTTTCCAATTATACCCGTGTTGACAATATATAATGTATTTATTACTTAATTAAAACAATTCGTATTTTGGTAATCTTTTAGAAAGAGATGAGAATAATTTGTGTTTATAGAAACTAATCTTATATATAGTACTAATTTTTTTGAATTCCAAAAAACATGTTAAAAATTAATGTGGGTAAAAATGGAAAAGTAAAAGTTGTGAAAAAAGGTTACGTTTTTAAAATGGGACTCTTAATTTGGTACGGAGGGAGTAGTCTATTTTTGACCTCCCAGATCTGATACATACACTCACTATTTGACCACGTCGAAAATATCAATTTTGAATTTTTCCAAACTTTCTTTTTGTAATTTCTCTCCATTCTTTCTCTTGTTATTTCTAGTGACCTTCCATTCCCATCAACCTCTTCTTTTTAGGTTCCTATCAATCTCTTGATGATTGATTGTAATAAAACAAATAATTGAGATATAGGGTTAGGATAGGTTCGGTTAATGACCCACCAAAAATAAGTCCTTTTTAATAACGAAACTGTTTATACCGTTATATGTACATCCAAACACCGGGAAGAAGATCAAACCCTATATAAAGTCGCCATTTTAATTTTACTAGGTTCCCACCGCGCCCTACGGGCGCGGTAGATCCCTCTTGGCTAACGTCGTTGTAGTAGATCTATCTCAGATTTGTCGGTGAAGGGCTTCTTGAGAATTCTCCAAATGTGAGTGTACCGTGATGACATCGCGTTATGTCAAGATTACACAAAGAAGTGTATGCACGGCGGTGGCCTTCACACCTTCTGGCGACATGTGGTTACCTGTCATCCGAAATCAGTACGTGATTTCATTCGAAATCAGTACATGATTTCAGATGACATGTACTCGCGTGACCCCAGAAGGTGTGAAGGCCACCGCCGTGCATACACTTCTTTGTGTAATCTTGACCTAACGCGATGTCATCACGGTACACTCACATTTGGAGAATTCTCAAGAAGCACTTCACCGACAAATCTGAGATAGATCTACTACAACGGCGTTAGCCAAGAGGGATCTACCGCGCCCGTAGGGCGCGGTGGGAACCTAGTTATCATGTATTTCAACATTAAAAATTATAGTGAAGTTGAAACGGAAAACAAAAAAAATTACTACTAACCTGAACAGAAAAAAACAACTTTAGTTTTAAAGATGTTCATAAGTTTAGTTTTAGAACTAATAACTTCATTAACAAATGAATTAGATGTTCATCGCTTCTTTGATAGTGAGGGAAATCCAAATATAAATTAGTAGAGATCTATCTTTTAAATTCTTTTGACTTAAACCTAAATTACTTCAACCTCGAAACAAATGAAAGTAGAAAAATCATCTCGTAAGACTTTTCTTCGAAGACCTTGAGCTATCTTAAAAAAATTAACTAAAACTAAAAAAAGTAATCCGAAAAGCAAGGTAAGAAATTGAGCGTAGATGCATTTGTTTTTTTATGAGAAAAATATAACTAAACACAATATAAAGAAAGAGCCAAATTTATTGCTACCAAAGTATCCAAACATGAAAAATATACATGAGTACAATAAATAGTTCAAATTCTGATTGAACAATGGATATCAAATAAAATTGTAATGTCAGAAAGGATTTATAACCCTATCCCACATATCCAATGAGGAACATCGAGTTATAGCAAGGAGCAGTTGTTATGGCAAAATCTTGTTTTGCAGTAGAAGTGATGAGATCTTGAGGAAGATTTCCATCACAGATATGAGTATGACAAAAAGCGAAGAACACCTGTAACAAAAGAATAACAAATTCTCATGAGAAATATATAACTGGTAAGAATAAATAATGAGAGACAGATCACCAAATTATAAGGAAAAATTTTATGCACATAGAGAGAGAGAGAGAGGGAGAGGGAGAAAAAG
Organism: Eschscholzia californica subsp. californica; assembly: GCA_002897215.1. Classification (NCBI taxonomy): domain Eukaryota; kingdom Viridiplantae; phylum Streptophyta; class Magnoliopsida; order Ranunculales; family Papaveraceae; genus Eschscholzia; species Eschscholzia californica. Next base: position 153,793 of record BEHA01004699.1, read on the forward strand.
AGAGGGAGAGGGAAAAAGAGAGAGAGATTGTATACCTCGAGCTCGAACAAATCAAACTATTGCATTCTTTGACTCCAGAGTATAAAAGTTCTGAATTTACAACTTACCGAAGGTTTCAACAACTTTAGACAGCATAGAGATTCAATGTAGCATTTTTTCAAAGTTACAAACACTTTCCTGCAATTCACAAAAAAGAATTTATGAGAAGAATATACAAATCTATGAGAAGAATATCATTGAAGTCATGAAATTGTAATTGAAATTCTAAAGGATCATCAAAAGGCCATGAAATAACCTCCCTGCAATTCAAAAAACCATAAATATCAAAATCTATGAGAAGAATATCATTGAAGTGATGAAATTGTAATTGAAATTCTGAAGGATCGTCAAAAGGTCATGAAATAACCTCCCTGCAATTCAAAAAACCATAAATATCAAATCAAAATCAAATTAAAGAAGATCAACCAAGAAGGATCATCAAAAGAGATATAAAATTTGCATTATAACTGTCTAATTTGAACTCTAATGACGTTTTAGGCCATTATAAGAGACCTAAAGTCCAACTAATCTGTCAGAGTCAGATTTCATAATATCTGACCAGTCTGACTCGACCAAAGCTTAAAAGATTTCAGTGAGGCATATTTTCAAACACTTTGTGAGCAATTCTTAAAAGAAAGTATATCACAGGAGATAAGTCAAAGACAAAGATATCAATATATTCACACAAAGATTCAACAATCTAAATTTATAGCACCAACTTCTTACAAAATCGAGAGGTCCCGCTTGAAAGAGCTCTTACGCACGAAATACAAATTTCTCTACAATTTTCATTAATCAAAAGACGAAATAAGAATTAGGGCTTTCAGTTGAAGAATCAAAAGACGAACAAAAAAGCCAGATCTAAAATACGATTTTTCTCTACAATTCTGAAGAATCAAAGTTAATTTTATGAATACATGTGTGTGTGTCTTTGTGAGAGAGAGAATACCAAATCAGGAGTATAAAATCGTTGATAAAGAGAACAGGAAGATAACTACATGTGTGTGTCTGTCTTTGTGAGAGGGAGAGTAGAAAATCAGGAGTATAAAAGTAATGATTTTACAACTCACCGAAGGTATTGACCACTTTGGACAGCATAGAGCTTCAATGAAGCATTTCGTCCAAGTTACAAACACTTCTCAGCAATTCAAAAGACTTCTGAAGAAAAGAAACAGATACAAATTTATGAGAAGAAACAACTACAAATTTCTTATAAATGAATATAAGCACATTGAAGTCATTGACATTGAGGAAAATTATTAGATCTAAATATGTAGATTTGAAAGAATTGCTTACAATAAATCAAAAGACCAAAATCCAATCAAAAGACCATGAAATAATTTCCCTGCAATCAAACAAAGAAATATCATCAGAAGATATATAAAAATGAGCACTATGACTGTCTATATGAACTCTAATGACGCGTTAGGCCATCCTGAAAGACCTATACAAACATGTTAAAACCTTTAACCATGACAGCGTCTGAGTAATTAAAGACATCCTGAAAGATATATAGACTTGACCACATTTGAAGAGAGTTAAACACATAAAAATATTACAGGAAAGCCAGATTAAAGAGAAAATTAACCTCAAGCTGTTTGTCTATTAGGCAAAAGCATAAGTTGTAATTAGTTTTCCTGCAAAATTAAACAATGTACATTCATAAAAGCTTAACAATCCAAATGTGCAACAAAGTAAAAAAGAATTTTAGTGACGCATATTTCAAACACTCTTCCGTGAAGATTTCAGTGAGGCATATTTTCAAACAGTTTGTGAGCAATTCTTAATTTACACAAAGACAAAGATATCAATATATTCACACAAAGATTCAACAATCTAAATTTATAACACCAACCTCTTACAAAACCGAGAGGTTGAGCCAGCTTAAAAGAGCTCTTAGGCACGAAATACGAAATATCTCTGCAATTTTCATGAATCAAAAGACGAAATATGAATTAAGGCTTTCCGTTGAAGAATAAAAACCGAACAAAAAACCCCAAATCTGAAATACGAAAGGTTAATCCTATGAATACTACTACGAACTCCAGCTTGAAAGAGCTCGTAGGCACGAAATACGAAATTTCTCTGCAATTTTCAAGAATCAAAAGACGAAATACGAATTAGGGCTTTCAATTGAAGAATAAAAAACGAACAAAGAACCTAAATTTAAGATACGATTACTATTATAATACTACTACTAAATATAGCCTATCAGATGACAAATAATCATTCTTCTCATCAGTAACACTTCAAATGTTTTTAGTCCTCACTGGTCATATAGTATTTGTTTTAGTTGCTCATTAGGGTCCTCGATGTCACAGGTTGATTCAATAATCAATCCCATGTCTGAATTTTTCTTTTTCTTTCTCAAGTTGTAAAACTTCTTCACTGTAATATGGTGGTTTTGTTAAGTAATCAATCTGATATATATTTGTTGCCAATGCAGCAAACAAATTCTTTAAAATACAATGGTGTTAAAGTGTGGTGACTCAAGAAGGTATCAACTTACCATGTTCTATTATATGATCATGCGATGTATTTAGCTGTCCTAATAGTATGATGTAACTCGGCGTGTAGCATAAAAATTTACTTTCTTAGCATAAAAATCATCTCTTCCTTTAGTAAATTCACTTCAGTCATAGTTCACACCCAAACAATAACACCATAAACTACAAAACTAAAAGAGATATACCATTACTCATGGGTACGTAGTCAGTCATGAAGAACAGTGGTAATAAAAAACCGATGCAGAAAAAAAATAAATAGTTAGACAAATTTACCTGGAAGAAGGAGACAAATTTACCTTTGAATCAGTGTACATGAAAAAAAAATAGTTGAAACTAACAAAACAAAATTCCCCTCACAGACATTTCGTCAAACACCTTATTTGCAGAAACTAAAACTACAAAATTAAGAAGTGAACAAATTGTAGAAGTGAACAAAGATTTAACAGAAAACCAAAATTTGGAATTAACTTTTGAAAAATACCATTCTAAAACTAAAAGAAAAATAAAGGAATACCAATTATCAGATTCAGAAGATCAAACTGGAATTACTTACCTTCTTTTCGCCCAAACTATTCAGAAGATTTTGACCAAAGAAAACTAAGATTTTGGATAGACTTAGAGCATCTCCAATGCAAAGCTCAATCTTAAAAATTCTGAGTGCCACATAGGATTTTCTGAGTTTTCCTTAAAAAATCATCTCCAATGCAAAACTCAACTAAGATCTCAAAGATGATGTGTCGAGAGTGGAATAGAGATATCTCAAGAGGACACTCTATTTTCAGAGTGTCCTCTTGAGATATCTCTAATTGTCCAACTCATCAATATTTAAATTTCAACCAATAGAAATCAAGTCTTCGTATATTTCCAAAATAACTAATTATTTTTTTACAAAAATAACCATGACACGTAAGTAAAATAAAAGAGTTTAGAGTGTTGCATTGGAGACATACAAGAATTGAGGATCTCTATTTTCGACACCTAGGAGTGAAAATCTCAATTGGAACTTGACAAATAGGACGAATAAAGATTTTTTTGAGTTTTGCATTGGAGATGCTCTTAGATGGAGAGGTTAGAGAGATCTTCTGGATATGTTAGGGAGTTTCAGAATCGTGGGGAGTTTGAGAAAATCGTGGGGAGGTTTTTATTTTTTTTGTTGAAACAAAATCGTGGGGAGTTTGGAGAGATGTATAAAATGACTTTAATGTCCTTTTACTATTATTCTATTTACATAAGTGTATTTTGTATGGACCGTTCGATCTAATCAAAACGAAATCTGCCAAAAGAAACGGACGGCCAGACCTATCCCCTGGATAACTGACTGAGCTGTTTTAATATAATATAGATATAGATATAGATTTCCATTTTTATTAATTTGATGCGAATTATACCTTTAAAATCCCCGATTAATTTTTAAGTTTGTTGATAAGATTTTAGGGTTTCCCGTTTAGGAGAAAGGAAAAGGAAACTCTCTAGGGTTTTTATTTCTGGAGGAAGTACCTAGGGTTTTTCTGTTTTTTATCTGCGTTGATATCTAATCTCCAATACTCTCTACTTCGACTCTTCTTCTTCATCCGTTTAGGTTATTGTAGCAGCTGCAAAGCTTAATTAGACGACGGATTAATGGAGGTCTTAAACCCTAATTCTCTTTTTTATTAATCTTTTGATGGTACAGATTATTTGGTCTTTCGATCATATCGTTCATTATTTTGATTGAATTTTCACTTTGTGTTTTTATTGATCTAATAGTTCAATCGTGGTGGAATTGATGATCAGAGGAACAACATTGTTGGAGCCAATTCAAGTCTTGCCCCAGTATGAATTCTCTCTCTCTCTCACGCAAAAGTTTTGGTCGGTTTATCAATTATGTGTTGAATTCATACTTCATTATACTGATCTGAACTGAAAAACAGAATTTTTTTTAGTATCTTGTTTGCGAGAATGTGAACTGAACTGTTGGTTCTTTAGGGCATCTACAGTTTTTTTCCATGACTAACCATTAGAAAGAGAGATAATGGCCCTTGATGGTTGTTGTGAGTAATGCTTTTCGTATTTTGCTAACCAATTATATAGTCATGGCAATTCCATGATCAATTTAAGATGGTTGAGTTCTTGAACTTATATCAAAGTTGTTCAAACATTTTAATTCTTTATTGCCATTACTAGATATAATTGAAAAAGAAATCATGCGATTGTGGATTTCATTTATCTTGGCGAATTTATGAAACAATTCTGACTTGTTTTTGATACAGTGTGTGGAATTGTATAACGGAGGCATCAGTTTATTATGTCCCATATGATTGGCACCAAAGCACTTGGTCATCAAGTACAGAATCGAGGAGCTCCAATTAGTGAGAAACGAATCAGACCTGCACGTGTCAACAATCATCAGTCTGGATGGTTGACAGGGCAAACACCAAACCAGTACTTCGAAAATTGTTCATATCAGCCCGGGATGAATGAAAGCGATTTACTGACTCCTCAAATTCGGAACATAAACCAAAGAAAATGGCACAAGGATACTCATGTGCACCAACCTCGTGTGAGCACACTCCATCCTGGAGAAGTCATAGGCCAAGCTCCAAAACAGGTCAATGCGAATTGGTCTGTCCTGCCTCAGTTAAACGAAAGCACTTTAGGTTATCGTCAAGCACTACACCAGGGACGTCCAATTAACTGGGACGGGGAACCCAGAATCTCCCAGGCATATATGAACACCAATCAGCACATACTGCTCACTGGGCAAGTGCCAAATGGGGCCAGTGGGAATGGCAATACTATCGCTCAGATAAATGGATTTGCTTCACTTAATCATCAAATACCATACCAATGTGTTCAAAACAGCTGGCGCGACGAACCCACCATCTACCATACACGTGCACTTGTAAGGAGCAAAATGTAAGTTTTCACACGTTAAACTTTTGGAATTTGTCACCGTTTAACATATATTCCAACTTTTGTGATCCTATTCGCTATATCTACTGTAAAAATTAGTGTAAATATACATGGGGTCTTAATCAACCTTCAACTAACTTGCCATTGTCGCACTTGCAGCGCAGAAATGTTCTTTCGGCTGTCCCAAGCTTCTGTGGTGGGAAAAGCAGCGGTAAATAATATTGTGGGTCAGATGGAGGAAATACTACTTATGGAGCCTATATCTAAGGTACGATTAAGTTTTTGATGGAGATATTTGATGCATCCTTTTGTTTATCTATTTAAACTGGATTGTCTAGTTTATGACATATGGTTCTATTTGTATCTAGGAGGAGTATGTAAACCAAGAAACCTTGCTACACAGGATACAGAACACAATCCGTTGTAAAATGTCTCAATTAGTGAATAGGAGCAGCATACAGATTGCAAATGAGGCACCAATACCTGTTGATCGATTAGTTGACGATGAGAGCAATGGATTGGTTAAGCATGGACCAGCAAGTGCAAATGACAACTCTTTGTGTCAAAATAGATCTTTTGATCTTCCGAAGTATCAAGAGGAAGGACATGATTTACAGTTTCAGCATCAAAATACTCAATGTACAGGCTCCCGCTTGATTGATGATGTTAGCTGTCAAGAGTCCATTAATGGGGCATTAATAGCTAATGACAATAATCAGAACTCCTACATCCTTGCTGATCTACAAAACAATCTACAAAAAGATCTTGAGCAGCATGAGGCTCGGACTAATTCCTCTCAACTCCATCTAGATGGTGAACTGGCAGCAAATGGGAGGAGTGCAGAGTACATTGATGAGGCGACTATAGGTCCAGAGAGATTCATGAATAACAATGACCATGCTGATCTTCATGCTCTTAGCGATGTTCCGTCATTGCAGCATTTTCTTAAATGTCAAAATGATGCATGTTCTATTTTTGATGCATACGAGAAGGCTAATAGTCCTCCCATATCTAACCCTGGTTCAGATGGGCCAACATGCGGCATCCGTCGGTCTTATAATGATGATTGTGCTGCTGGATGCATAGGGGATACTTCAGAAGATGTAGAGCTCACTCCAAAACGTCGGAAGATTGACCATCTCCCTGTCTCACCTTTGTCTAATACTGATACTTGTCAAGTAACTGATCGACCTCTTTTTCTCCAGAAAGTTTCTGAGGGGCACCAACATCTTGGTGTGCCTAATAGGGATCCTCTCTATGCTGGAGCTTTTTGACAGTAGTGAACAAGAGAACATGGTCGAGACTACATTAAACCAGGGAAAGACAGAAGTAGAAGTCAAAACTGAAGCTGACCATGCAGCAGGGACCCGTATCTAAGAACTCAACCGATAAGGATATGCACTCTATGCAACTCGGCTTTTCAGATAAAATGAAGAAGCTTGTAAGTTCTACAGGAAACTTCTCTGAAACTGAAGCTGATTATGCAGTTTCTTCTCACCAAGTGAAGCTTGATGTTAATATGGTTACATCAGCTGGGCTTATGACTTCTGGTAACCAAGATCTTGTAGAAATTAAGGTGCCAGTCATCCAGAAAGCACATGATGGAGAAGTATTACGACCAGTTTTAGAAGAATCCAAGTTAAAGGGCGCATCCTTGCTTCAAGAGTTCAGTCCACAACAAATCAAGGAGCATGTTGCTAGTCTCAGGCAGTGGTTTGGTGAGGTTAGTTTCTCTGTCTTCAAGCAGTGCATTTTTTCTTGATATACCAATCTCACGTGATTGGCACTGGTATGCGTGAAGTAGTCCGTATGACTTTAATCCCAAGGATGCATGGGTTTAGTTTCTTTTGTTGATAAGGTTGGACATTAATGATTAGTTTATTAGAAATAAAAGATTATAATTACTGTAGTTTCATCAGTAAGAGGAACAAGCCTGGTTCATTCCAAAAGCAAAGTACGTAATATTCTTAGAAGAAACACATTCTACCATTTCCTTCTTTTTGCCAACTGAATTTGTTTTTGTTTGGTGCTTCTTGTCATGTCTAGGATACACCTAAATATTCAGCGCGTGGTCACGTAGAATAGATATTTGCTTTGCACTTTTTCTTGCTAGAGTGCTTAGTAGGTTGATGTTCAATTTCCTTGATCATTTATACTTGGTCGTTGAATAGAGGGTATATAGGTATCAGGATGAGTACTGGAAGAAGTAATACGTTTTCTTCAATCTCTGAGCATTTCTTAGAATAATTCAGTTGCATTGACATGTCTATGTTTTTTCTTTTTCTTCCAGTAATTCAGTTGGATTGACATTATATGTTATCTTCTTTTTCTTGCAGAGTACAGCGAAGTCAAACAAGAAACGGGCAATGGCAGATTTTACTAATAATAATGCACGTCAGCTATGTGCAGTGGAGAAGCTGTTCTTTGAGCCACCATATTGCACCTTGTGTGGAATACATTTCAAGCACAATGTTAAGTATTTTACTTCAATGGTTGATGATGCAAAATACTTTTTCTGTACCAC
>BEHA01004699.1:162961-179308 GCA_002897215.1 Eschscholzia californica subsp. californica
GCTTCTCAAGGTGCTATATATGGTCTTGTCCCCCTACCAAAGCAGATAATTACATTTTATATTGCCATCCGCAGATACAGAAGACACCCAAGCCTGACCATCTACGAGAATGGTTTCTTTCTTTCTTTCTTTCTTTCTATATCTCTCTCTCTCTCTCTCTCTCTCTCTATATATATATATATATATACACTCCTATCGCAATTTTGATCTTCATATATGGAGTATGACTAGATGTAGGTGGCTAACTTCCGGTTGGTATGTGCAGGTACCACAGAGTGATAAGAAAATCAGTTAGTGAAAGTATTGTGTCGAGTGTGACTAATTTATATGATCACTTCTTTGTACCTTATGATGAAAATAAATTAACAGCATCCCGTTTGCCCTATTTCGATGGTGATTATTGGCCACGTGCTGCTGAGGATATGCTCAAGCATCTTGTGGGAGAAGATGGAGCTCGACTACGAAGGAAAGTGAAGAAGCCAAACTGCAGACGGCCTCAAGAAGCCACTGAACATACCGACTTTTCTGAGAACTCTGCAAAGGATGTTATGCTGATGGAAGAGGTAATTTCTATTAAGATTTTCCTTCACAATCTTCAACTTGGTTTACCCTGAAATAAACTTAAGCATATATATACCAGTTCTGTGGAAACTTGAGAACTATAACAGGAATGTTGAAATTACATACACACCAACAAAGAAGATGTAGGCATTCATTTTCTTATATAATCTCATACTCTTCTCAGATCTATACTTTGCCAAATATTAATCACGATTCATGGGGGATATTCAGTAATCAATAGTCTGACTAAGCCTTTAGGTAATCATATTAGTGTTAAGACTTGCTCTGATTTGTCTCTCCATTTTCCTCTCATGATCAAGTGAAAGGGTGTATATGTATCCAACTTAACGAGGCACACATATGAGATCAATTGGAAAGGCTCAGAGCTCAAGGGGCTTATGTACTCAACATTTCCAGTCTTAAACACTTTTCAAATGTTAAGACAATTGAGTTCTTCTCTGGTTTTTTTATTTGCTTATCTAAACTTCCGTCTAATTTCTTTTTTTATTCTTTCTGCTCTTCAGCTTGGAAAAACCATAAGCAAGATGAAGGAAGATTTTATAATGGTGAACTTGGAGTCAACAAATATGGCTGGGGTTACTGAGGACAATGATGAGATCATAGAAAGGAAGATATTTGGCAGCAGGGAAGCATTCCTAGGATTCTGCCAAACAAATAAATATCAGTTTGATACACTTCGGCGGGCAAAATACTCATCGATGATGCTGTTGTACCATCTTCACAGTTCAGGCGGATAGAAGATACTGAAGGCTACTCAACTTTTTGGTGTCTCTTGGCAAAATATTTCGTGGTAAAGCCAAGTTGTCAGTTAAAATGTCCTGGGAGATGAAGGATTCAAAGGTGAGATACTTTTGATATATGGAAGAAAAATTCTATTTTCCTGTCCGTAACATTTCGCGCATGTTAGCTTTATTTAGTCTCTTCCGTTCTGTTCCCAAGTCCAAGCTCCAAAACCCAACTTATTGTCCATATTAATTACAGTTAAGTAATTCTCAGAATAGTCAAAATCATAGATGGAGTCTGGTCGGCCAAATAGGAACCATGAGTAAGCCCACCCAACTAGAGCCCTAGTAAGAACTGGTAGGCGCAGTAGCACGTCTTTATAAAAAAGAACTGACGTAGTGAACTCGGGTTTGGTTAATTATCATCGGGTTATTCTGGCATATGCTCCATAACTAGAAAAAATTGGAATCTACAAACTTATTGTTTTGATTGGACTTCACATATCATCTGTCCAACTAATGAGACCTTTTTTTGGACAGACCATTGAAGTAAATAAACAAAGCTCTATATTAACTAGTAAGGGATGAAATTGGCATGTAGTAGGTTACGTCGAATGCCTAGTCGAGGATTATTGCGTTGGTTTGACTTTTGATAACCTAGAAGACTGAACCGCTGCTTAAAGATGACAATCGACTCAGACATCTATAGTGACAAGGAGGGTCTTGAAACCCACTAAATAAAGCACTTGGCGGTGACTACTTTTCTTTGTCCACTAAAGTGAGTAATCCTAGTTCTTGTAAAAACTTCTAATCAAATTGCTGCTTCTTTGTTTCTTAGATTATTTCGACAAAAGCGTTTGAGGGGTCAAGACAAACCATGCCTTTCGACATTGACATACTACCAATTTACAGATGGTGGGTCTAATTTCAAATTGATCAATTAAAAGTAGTGCAGTCAGTGTTAATTCAGACAGATCATTTAGAGTTATAGTTATATTGTTTAGCTACAGCAAAATTGTAAGAGTTAGGAAGTTCATTAGGGTTTATGTGTAGAGGTTTCTCTGTAATGTCGTTTGAACGAATACTGATATTGTCTTACTCGAATTTAGGGTTCATATGTCCGATCATGCAAAACAGAGCAGGTTAATGCTGCAAGCTTCTGACGGAGGCAGGAAAGAATCAAAGAAACATAATTGAAGATTCTGAGAGGCCTCTACAGATTATATTGTTAGCAAGTAGATATAGTTCTCTCTCTCTCTCTCTCTCTCTCTCTCATGTACACAGGCACTATGTAAATGAATATAGAGTGAATACAAATTTGATTTCTAAAGTGAGATGGGTGATCCATGTTAAAGATCTTTTGCCTTGGGTGGGGGGTTCTTTTCACTCGGCTGCCAAAAACAGCACTTCAATTTTTTCTCACGAATCTGAATTGGCTGGCTAGCTAGGATGAACCTAAAATAGTTATTCAAACTAGTCAGATAAGAAACAAACGTTCTAAAATAAGGACTCAAATGCTTCCTAGATGATCGTCTAGATTTACGACACTACATTTTGGATCCAAAGATCTAACTAGTGGAGGTTGAATAAAACACTTGAACCATAAAACAATAGCCATTTGTGAGGAAATTTCGTTTTGCAAAAGTACACATAAAAATACACAAGTATTTAGGATGGTACCTTCAAATTACTACCAGAGTATCCTTCAATTGCATGGACAAGTTTATCGTATTGGAAACCAGACTCAGCTTACATAGGAAGGACGGTTGGCACGAAATTATGATGTTCATCAAATGTTAAAGTCATTTTGAAATAGAGTCGAGACCACTTCAAATTATAAGACACTAGGTATAACCTTAGAAATAATATTTCTAATATATCCAGAAATGTGTGAGGGTTAGGATTTTCTACTTCTAGATAGTTTTTTTTCGAATGTGTGCACCTTTTGTAAAACTTGGGTGTACCCACATAAGTTCCAAAATACTATATACTCTCTTCTAATTTTTTTCTTTTTTCTTTTTTTTGTTGAACTTACTCTCTTCTAATTGGTTTAGGTAAAGATCATTCCCGGATACATATTTCACAACTATCCAGAACTACAACCCCAAAATTGTAATAAAACTTTAAGAAAACTATCCACAACTACAACCCCAAAATTAATGTAACTATGTTGGTAATTTATTTCTCTAGTAGTTACCCAAGCTAGGGGTGGGAATCGGGACGGGTCGGGCTCGGGCAGAGTAATAGTCGGGCTCGGGCGGGTACGGGCAATGGAACATGCTGACCGATGTTTCTTTCGGGGGGGTCGGACGGGCAAACCAACACTCAGGGTCCACCATTGCCCGCCCGTGCCCGCATAACTGACCGGGTAACTAAAACACCGGGCGGGTAGGGCTCGGGTTGTTCGATGCTGACCCTAAAAAATATTAAGCCATTGGCATGGCCCTATCCCCCTTTGGCATGTACATGGACTTATAGAAATATTAATTTTTTTTGGGTTTATAGCCCAAAAAACAGGCCCTAATAAGACATTTAGTCATCTCTAATCCTATAAAGGGTTTCAAAACCAAAAAAATAATATAAATGGATATTTAGTCCATTTGGTGTCATCTAGAGAAAAAACACAAATCCTTATAATACCAAATAAATCATAATTCCTAATCTAGCCTCCTCATATATTATAACTGATTTATCTTCAAAATCTATAAAGATCTTCTTCCATTTTTATCTCCCACATTCTCTCTCCAATCACGTTTTTAAACAAAGAAATATGTATTATAAGTGATTTATCTTCAAAATTCATAAAGATCTTCTTCCATTTTTATCTCCCACATTCTCTCTTCAATCACGTTTCTAAACAAAGAAACGTGATTCATTATTTTCAGTAACCGAAACCTCTTTATTCTCTCTCTCTAAATCTGATTCACATAACAAAACCTCCATTAAACTCAGAAATCTTGTTTCATCTTCATTAGATTGTTTTTCAAACATTCGTCTTCTAATCCAATACACAAGCTCAGAACTCCATTTCCATTGTCACTTCATATCAAGTTAATCAGGTAAAACATAAATAATTTATAAGTTTTTGTGATTCTATTTCAGTTTATAGTAGTTGATTCTTTCTCTCTACATCTTAATCTACTGAAAATCTTCTATTAAAACAAAGAAATTGTTTCATATTCATTAGAGTTTTTCAAAATCAGTTTCTTAATTGTTAATCAGGTAAACAAAATTCTTCTTTAAAGATTCTGTTTCAAATCGAGTATGTTATTATTGTATTTCTCTCTCTAAAAGTTTTTTTAATGATTTCGATATTGATGAGATAATCCTTCATTACTAATTCCTATAAATCGAGTATACTTATTGTTGCAATCAATCATCATATCAGATATCTTTAGATATGTAGTTTAAATCTAATGATATTCGTACTTTTTCTTCAGAACTGGTTTTCAATCCGTACGGATTTATGAAACGTGGTTTTTTCGTACGCTTCCTCATAACAGAATTAACAGTACATATACTTTATCATAAATTACCATAATTTATAGTAAATTATGCAAACATCTCCTGTACGATGTTTTCCAAAATGAGAACATGATATATGTATTTTCTGACAAATTATATATACTTTATCACGGATATCATGAATATTATATGGAACATTAATTATGCTTTAATCTCAAAAACAGTACTCGTTTCATTATGAAAACAACTTCGCTTACATATGTAAATCCCGTATACTTTGAAATAAATTACATATAATTTACGTAAATGTTCATGTAATTTATTGTAAATAATATACTTTTTTATATAATTTATATGTATTAATCTCTCTCCATTTGTTATCACAGATGGAGTTCCAGGCAGAATCATCAAATCAAAATAAGCAAATCAAACTCGAAATACCCTTGTTCTTGTTACTTGACTTTTTGACTGGCTCCTCGAAATATTTCATAAGAAATGCACACTTGAATGGATCTTGATCATGATTCCTTGGAAAAGCCTCATATTCGGCCCCCTCCATTAGCATTCCAAGCAATAGGGCAACATGGATGGGCACCATTATTGAACCAGAGAAGATTTTGTACGTTTTTTTGTAACAGAATGTAAACGATGTGTTATGTAAAAGAAATTATGTGTAATGTAAAAGAAATTATGTGTAATGTAAAAGAAATTATGTGTAATTTACTGAACAAGACCCAAATACATTTGATAAATTACGTTGTATACTTGACAAATGATGGTTTATTCGTCATAAATAAAACATAATTTACGTATTTATTTCATAATTTGTATTCGATGAGTATTTATGTATGAGTAAAAACGAAAACAAATGCTGCTTTAATGTTCCCAGAAAAATATACTATTTCCAAAACTAAAAGTTAAGTGAGAGAAAGTGACATATATGTTTTGTATATTAACCCCCAAATCACGCTAAATTGATCCTAGATTATATACTATTTCCAAATCTGAAAGTTAAGTGACAGAAAATTGTTTTGAATCGAAAAAAAAATTTACATAGTAAGATAGAGAAAATTGATTTGGTTTCCAAATCTGTAAAGAAGAGAGAGAAAATTGATTTGGAAATATCCGTGGTGATGACGTTTTGGTTTTGGTTAGGATTTTGGTTTCTGATTGATTCGGATAATAGGAAAGAGAAAATTTGATTTCCAAATCTGTTTTGAGGAGAGAGAAATTATGATTTGTTTCTATCCATTTGTTTCTAATAAATCTCCATATTTTTGGCTAATAAATCTCCATATTAAATCTGTAAAGAAGAGAGAGAAAATTGATTTGCAAAAGTTTGGATTTTGTTTCTAAACATATTATAGAAGAGAGAGAAAATTCGTGAGAATCTATCCGTTTTTTCCTAAATTTATCTTAAAATCAAGGTACATTAAACCGTTTGAAATTTTTGTCCGGCCCCACATATTAAAATCCTGCGAAAAATGACTGGAACATGAATTATGTAATATATATTAAGGGTTTTTAGTCTCAAGAACAAAAGGACTAAAAATCCATTTTTTGGGAAGATTGGACCCTAAATCCTTTTTGAACATTAATTGGGCTATATACCCACGGACCCAATACAAATCCCATTTATCAACATCTCAAGCTCTTCTCTATTGTAGTATAGACAATGTGGGACTAAATTCAAGGGGCTATACCAAGTTCCATTAATAAGCATCCCAGCTCTTCTATATCAATATAAACATGAGGGATGAAATTGATAAGGCATTATGTACCAACTCATTGTCTCATTGTGTCTTTGTAAAGTCTCTTATCAGCTTGTCCTACACCAGAACACTTGCCTTCACTTCATCAATTATGCACCCAAGCATGTATACTGAATTGAAAAAAGTTAATCTATACTGAATTGAAGAAATTACGAACTAACTAACTCATTTTGTTTTGTCTCAGTTCCCTTGTCCCATGAACACTTACCTTCACTTTATCAAGTATCCAACACAAGACCAGAAAACTGAATTGAAATTCTTAATTGGTCCAAGAGTCTTCACCACCAGTCCCATGAACACTTCCCTTGTCTCATGTATCCATGGATCTTGGCTTAAAGTAACCTTGACACTTCCAACAGTCCCATTCATCAATATCCCAAGCTCTTCTCTGTTGTAGTATAGACAATGTGGGACTATATTCTTATTTGGTCAAGAGACATCACCACCAAGTTCATTTCATAAGCATCCAAGCTCTTCTCTATTTTAATATAAACTAGGGTATATCCCGTGCCCTAGGGCACGGACACTTGTATAAATTACATGTTACGAAATTTATTGTTAAATTTCAAGTGTAATTTATTGTTAAATTACACTTGAAATTTATTTTGTTTCTTTTTTTCTTAAATTAGAATTTTTATTTCTAGGGTATATCTCGTGCCCCCAGGGCACGGACGCTTGTATCAATCAAATGTTACGAAATTTATTGTTATATTTTATTGAGATAAAGAGGTTTTTATCAGTTATTATTTTTTTTGTTTCTTTTCTCTTAAATTAGTTATTATTTTATTGAAACAGAGAGATTTTAATTTCTTTTTTTAATCCACCACGATTATTTTAATTTCTTTTCTTGATAATAGAGATTTTAATTTCTATTTTGTTTCGGACCGTTTTCCCAGGCCCTAAGGTATATCCCGTGCCCTAGGACACGGACATTTGTATCAATCAAATGTTACGAAATTTATTGTTATATTTTATAGAGAGAGAGAGAGATTTTTATTAGTTATTATTTTTTTGTATTATGTTTTTGTTTCTTTTCTCTTAAATCAGTAATTATTTTATTGAGAGAGAGAGAGATTTTAATTTCTTTTTGTAACCCTTGAAATTTATTTTGTTTATTTTTTTTCTTAAATTAGTTATTTTATTTCTAAGAAGGAAAAGATTATTTTTTTTAAATAGGTAACTTTAATTCTACGAAGGAGTATATTTTAAATTTTGAGAAGGACTTCTAGACAATATCCTTTGTTATTATTTTATTGAAAGAGAGAGAGAGATTTTAATTTCTTTTTTTGACCCTTAAAGTTTATTTTGTTTCTTTTTTTCGTAAATTAGTTATTTTATTTCTAAGAAGGATACGGTTATTATTTTTTAAATAGGTAACTTTATCTCTACGAATGACTATATTTTAAATTTTGAGAAGGGTCTCTAGACAATATCCCTTATTAAAAAAGGATGTTTGTCCCAGTCATCACTTTCCCTTCTGTTTTATATAATAGATGTGGGACTAAACTCTAATGTGTCAAAGAGTTCGAACGACCAAAGTTCCATTTATCAACATCCTCGGCTCTTCGCTAGACAATGCGGGACTAAGCTATTAATGTGTCAAGAGACTATTTCACAAACACACCCGACTCCTTATTCTTACCAATATGTGAATAACTCATCATGTCTTTCTCCTAGTCCCTTGTCTCATATTAGAATTCATTTGCCCTCACTACATTAAGTAATGCACCCAAGAAGAGATTATTGAATGGAAGAAAGTCTATTGTCAATTTTATTCAACCCATTATATTATACAATGTACATGTACATGGGTTAAAAAACCATCCTCTTAGAGACTATAAAAAGTTAATGAGGTTTATGGTATGCAGCCAACAGAAAAGGAGTGCTTCAGATTATTTATACAAGCTCAGACTTTTTACTATCCGTAATGTTCCAATGTGGGATTATATTGTCTTCTTAAGTTTTGTTCTTTTTAAATACATCCCACATCTAAAATTGATAGAGATAAGTAACAACTTGAGCATAATAAAGCTTAGAGCCTTAAAGATGAAGTTGCCTAATAAATTAGAGCTACTCCCTCCTTCGGGTTAAGTCGGGTTATTAACCGGTACGGGCTCGGGCGGGTAGCCGACGCAAGATTGCCACCCGAGCCCGCCCGTTTTTGCTTGCTGGTACGGGAGGGTACTGCCCGTAAGCGGGCAGCGGGTACCGATTCAGAGTACGGGTCACGGGTACTCGCGGGATCGGATCCGCGGGCTTTATTCCCACCCCTAACCCAAGCTAACTAAGAATGAAAGAAATCAATCTCACTTTATTTTTCAAGATTTGATAAACACTTTACTGTAATACTATGGTAAAAGTAGTTCTCTTTGTATACACTTAACTATCACATACCCATACAACAACTAAGGAACCAATGCGTATTTATAGCAAAAAGGAAATGGTTACCGCGTTGGCAAATGAGGTGGAGAACATAGGGAGCAAAGACCTATGCTCTAGGCACCTCATGCTCTCCAAAATCTCATGGCTCAACCAACTAACCTGCATGGGATACACATCATGGTGACCCTCTGTCTTAGTTATTAAGGAAACTAATATGGGCAGCTAATATGGGCAGTTAATATATCCATAACACTCCCCCTTGGATGACCATTGATGCCCATATTATAATGAAAGGATAATTTTGTAGGAACATCCGTTGCCTCGTTAAAACCTTGCCAGAAAAACTCAATGAGACAAAAACTGAACGAAGGGAAAAGAGTACAACACGTAAAAGTTCACTTTACGATATTCCCCCTTGATAAAGATATCTATATCTTCGAATTCTTTATATCTCGCATTCCGATGCCTTGTACTAGTTTTCTGAACGTTGTAGTAGGCAAAGACTTGGTAAACAAGTCAGCATAATTCTCACATGATTGTATCTTCTGAATATCAATTTCTCCATTCTTCTGTAGATGGTGCGAGAAAAATAATTTAGACGAAATGTGTTTCGTTCTATCGCCTTTAATATATCCTTCCTTGATTTGAGCAATGCAAGCCGCATTGTCTTCATAAATATTGGTAGGTGACTTTGTAATTTCAAGAAGTTCACAAGAAATTCTAATATGACGGATAATAGACCTGAGCCATACACATTCTCTAGTAGCTTCATAAAGAGCTATAATCTCTGAGTGATTAGAAGATGTAGCAGGCATACTTTGCTTGTTTGATCTCCAAGAGAAAGCTGTACCACCACTAGTAAAAACATAACCTGTTTGTGAAATTCTTTTATGTGGATCAGAGAGATATCCTGCGTCAGTATATCCTGTTACTTGTGAACCATCAAAGGAATTTTTCGAATAAAATAACCCCATGTCAGTATTTCCCCGAAGGTATCGAAGAATATGCTTTATTCCCATTCAATGTCGTTTTTTTGGTGCCGAACTGAACCTGGCTAATACATTTACTGCAAAAGAAATGTCATGTCTAGTACATTGAGCCAAATATAATAAAGCACCGATTGCACTTAAATATGGTACTTCAGGACCAAGTAGTGCTTCATTATCTTCTTTAGGACGATAAGGATCTTTTATAGTATCTAGAGATCTGACAACCATTGGAGTACTAAGAGGATATGAAGTGTCCATGTGGAATCTTTTCAAGACTTTTTCAGTATATAAATTTTGATAAACAAGTATGCCACTTGTGCTCCTCTCAATTTTTAAACCAATGCAGAATTTTGTTTTTCCAAGATCTTTCATCTCAAATTCTTTCGTCAAATATTCTGCAGCTTTTGAGACATCTTCAACTGTCCCAATTAGGTTTATATCATCAACGTATATTGCAATGATAGCAAATCCAATATTAGATTTCTTGATGAACACACATGGACAAATCGTATCATTTACATAACCTTCCTTGGTCAAGTATTCACTGAGACGATTGTACCACATTCGCCCTGATTGCTTTAAACCATATAAAACTCTATTAAGTTTAAGTGAATACATGACACGTGGTTCTCCTTCAGGTAACTTGAATCCTTCAGGGACCTTCATATAAATATCAGTATCTAGATTGCCATATAGATATGCAGTCACGACATCTAGTAGATGCATATCGAGTCATTCTTGAGCGACTAGACTGATTAAATATCTAAATGTAATGGCATCTATAACAGGAGAATATGTTTCTTCATAATCTATCCCAGGTTTTTGTAGAAAACACTGTGCCACAAGTCGTGCTTTGTAGCGAACGATTTCATTATTTTTATTTCGTTTTCTTAGAAAAAACCCATTTGAACCCAACTGGATTTACATCCTTGGGTGTAAGGACCACCGGTCCAAAAACACTAAGCTTATTGAGTGAATCTAGTTCTGCCTGAATTGCATCTTTTCATTTCGACCAATCATGTCTTTGTCGACATTCCTCAATAGAGTATGGTTCATAATCATCATTCACTTTCAGAATTGAGGTTGCCACTGTAAAAGAGAATACCTCGTCGATAATTGTTTCATTTCGGTCCCATACTTCTTTCGAGTATTCATAATTTATAGACTTCCTCATTGTTTTGTATCTCTGCCTCATCAAGGGCTTTACCCTCTTCAAGGGGTATTTGTTCAGAAAGTGTGGGTGTATCATTAATAGTCTCTTCTAAAGAACTATTATTTTGTGATTGGTTTTTCCTCTTTCAAGGAATAGTATCTTTAGAACTAATTGGGCGTCCACGCTTCTGACGTGTTTTAGATGATTCATTAGCAGTTTCTCCTGGTCCTTCAGGAATATTAATTTTTGCACGAGCATTAGCGGTTGGGATATATGATTCTGTTACCCTTGCTGCATCATTAAATGCATCTGGTAGTTTATTTCCGATGCCTTGCAAATGTATTATCCTTTCTACTTCTAGCTCAGATTGATTTGTATAAGGATAAAAATGAGATAAACTTTGTGTATTCCAACACAATTCAATTTGTTTGTTATTCACTGCAGACGAATTTTCTCCCCCTAATGGCGGAAAAACTGTTTCGTCAAAATGACAATATGCAAATCTTGCAGTGAAAGTATCACCTGTCGTAGGTTCTAGATACCTGATAATAGATGGTGAATCAAAACCAACATATATCCCCATACACCGTTGAGGTCTGAATTTTGTCCGTTTAGGAGGTGTAATTGGCACGTGCACCGCACATCCAAAAATACGCAAATGCGCTATATTTGGTTGATGACCCAAAACGAGTTGCAAAGGAGAATGTCGATCATTCGCAGTAAGTCGTAACCGGATCAAAGCAGCAACATGTAATACTGCATAGGGGTGTTCGTTGGTTCGGTATCCGGTAATTTGGTATCATCCGTTATTAAACCGCTCATGGTTTGGTTAGTGATTTTTCAAACCATTACCAAACCGCTCATGGTTTGGTTCGGTTACTAACCAAACCATCATAAGCGGTTTGGATACTACTGGATACCAAACCATCCATAAAACAATTTGTTCTCCATGAAAATTGGCGAATCGAGTTACTTTCTTCATACATTGACTTATAAAATCAAGAAAACACTCTTTAAAAATCTGGAGAAACAATCAAACTAACATAATACGTCGAAAAACGTTTGAAACATTAAAGACATGTGCAGGCCACCGACCGAAATATTATGTAGTAGCTAGTAATATTATCAATACATGAATTGTTTTAATATAATACTAGCTAGTAACATTATATTGTAGTGGTGTTGTTGTATTTGTATGAAATTATGGAGATATGATAGATATATTTTAGAAAAAATATGTAAATATACAATTATAAATATTAATTGAACTTAACTGGTTCGGCTTGGTTTTAATGGTTCCTAAAAATTACATCCATTTACCGAACCAAACCATTTGGTTTTTGAAAATCTACAACCATACCAAACCACTCGTTGTTTGGTTTGGTTAGAAAACCGCATGGACCGGTTTGGATCGGTTTGGTTAGATTGGTTCGATTTACTTTTGCACACCTCAATCAGAACTTGACACATAGGATAAATAGAGTTTTCTTTGAGTTTGGCATTGGAGATGCGCTGATCTCATAAAAGATGAATATCAATTATTTCTTATTTGAACAAACATGATAAAACTCAACTTATTTGAGAATTTTCCTCAAATATATCAGTGTACTCTTTTACTACATCTCGTAATATTTCGTTGTTCTTGAACGAGTGATTTCCTTTGTATACTCACAAAAGCAAGCAACACAATTACCTTACTCTATATGACTATATCAGAGATGTTTCTCTTACTCTTGTTATCACCAATGCTTCCTTTAACAACATCAAAACCGCGCTATCAAAAACCTCATTTATGTTCATAACTAACTCAGACCTTTTTGTTTTCCTGTAGGTTCTATTTATGTTGCATCTAAGAGCATCTCCAATGTAAAACTCAAAAAAAATCTCTATTAGTCTTATTTGTCGAGTTCCAATTGAGATTCTCACTCCTAGGTGGCGAAAATAGAGATCCTCAATTCTTGTATGTCTCCAATGCAAAACTCTAAACTTTTTTATTTTACTTATGTGGCATGGTTATTTTTGTAAAAAAGTAATTAGTTATTTTAGAAATATACGAAGACTTGATTTCTATTGATTGAAATTTCA
The DNA here is from genome assembly GCA_002897215.1 of Eschscholzia californica subsp. californica. NCBI lineage: Eukaryota > Viridiplantae > Streptophyta > Magnoliopsida > Ranunculales > Papaveraceae > Eschscholzia > Eschscholzia californica. The sequence continues at coordinate 176,112 of BEHA01004699.1, forward strand.
ATATTGATGAAATCTTAGAATGTTATAAGGGGAACCCCCAAACTATGTTTCTCTTTCACTACTGTGACTTTGTTGGGTTACGGTGTCTCTTAGTGTTCTAAGTGGAATCTCAGACATCTAATGTCTAACTTTAGATCTCAGGATCTCATGCTTAAGCCAAATATGAACTAAGTAGTTTATAGAAATACCTTAATCGTTAATTCCCACGGACTAATGTGTTTGCTTTGTTGAAGACCAAGAACTCCAATTGTAGCTCCTCTACTTGAGACACCAAAGCAATCAACTTGATCTCCCACCTTAAAGTTAACTAGAACTCTACGGTAGTTAGACGAAGAACGCCTTCTTCTTTAGACTAAAACGATAGTTAGGAAATATTCTCTCTTTCTCTCTGTACTTGATGTTGTAAAGATAGAAATCTCTTTAAGAAATTTCCACACCTATTTATGTTATAAAGAGCCCCTTATATAGAATCCCTAAAGTCAGAGTCCAACCTTGATTAGGTTTCCTACTTTCCTCAGAAATGGATTTAGGGTTTTCTCCCAAAATTGGAAAATCCTATTTTGGCAACCCTAATAGGGTGGCCAACCAGATAGCTCCTTATTGGGTTGGGTTTGGCCGACCCCCATAGTATGGTCGGTCATGCCTTGGCCGACCCTCATTTTGCCAGGTCTTAAGCACGACCGATTGCCCCTTTCTTTTAGGCTTTTACTATCTTTTCCATTGGCCTTTTGGACATATCTATGGGTCTAAACCATGCTTATATGTCTCATCCCTCTAGTCATATCTTCCGATCAAATCGACACTCTTTGGTGTAACCCGATGTAATATCCGGACGAAGTTAGCCGCGAATCACCCCGTGATTCGACGATCATAGTTGGTTTCTAACTAAACATTACGATCCCTATATCGTCAGGACTTGATGATCTTCTTCACCAATATTCATATCCGACAAATTGCTCGCGTTGCATTATTGGTTGAAGGTCATCTCCTTCAGACTCATGTCTCCAGCTGCCTACATTTGAAACCAAATAGGAATAATTTATATAAAATACATAATTGTTTCAAATGAAGGTAGACGAATGCTATGTAAAAAATGAATTAAGTAGAGAAGATACACAGACAATCATGAAACAACTTTTGAAACTAATCTTTCATCTTCTTCATCCTTCTTCATTTGTACTTATTTCTCTCTCTAAAACTACACTTTAGAGGTTTTTTTACTATTGTTGGGTCCTTTTGCATCCTTGTTTCTTTTGCTACTAAAGTAGTTTCGGCAAACAAATGGTTTTAGAGAGTTAAAAAAGAAAAAGTGGGACACAGAGAGTACTATTAAGGAGGAAAATGAAAGGGTGTAATATGAGAAAAAGACTAAAGGGTTGATGATGCCACATGTACGATCTTAGGTTGAGATCCAAGGGTTCAGATTCAATTGAGACTCAAAAGTTGAGATTTGAATATGATGCATTACTTTGTCCTAGTCAGATTGCATTCATTTTGTCCCCATAAGAAAAAGAAGTTTTGTTTAGTTATAGTGATAATAATTAGGCAAGTTGAATAAACCATAAACTGTTTATACTATTTCTTTAGAGCAACTCCCCAGCACATCTTAGGCCTTAAAAACCACTTTTTCACCTAAAATTTTTAGCCTCAACTCAGCCTCAAAAATTCAACTCTAACCTCAACCTCTGTTGAGGCCGAAAAATTTGTGCATGTGGGAAACGCGTGTGTGAATTTTTTATGGGTGTGTGAAAACGTGTGTGATCTTGTGTATGAGCAAAACATGTATTTATATTTTCAAAATAAATTTTTTCTCAAAGCCGGAGAATTATACGAAGACCGGCCATTAGTGGGATGTATTTTAATTGTTAATGTGTAGAGTTTAAAAAATGTTGAAACTAATCTTAGGGTCGACTGAAGTGGTCGAACTGTGATTGAAAGGTCGGCCAAGGCTAAAATTTTGAATTTTTTGCCTCAGCCGGGCACAGTTTGAAATTGCTCTTAGTAAGTCCCAAAATTATAGACTTGGGTATACGGTAGTTTTTGTCATTCATTATGGCAGCTAGTTTTTGTCATTCATTATGGCAGCTACTTTTTACTAGGAAATTTTGTGTTGTATTGATGATTGTGTTGTTGTTTCTGTAGATCTAGAATATTTCTCATCTAGAGTAGGTTGAGTTCATCTATTTTGGTGTCCATTGTGTCTTATTTTACATCCTATATGTTTTTGTGTGACTAAAGATTGATTACTCTAAGTTACAACCATCTTAGCCCTTAGATTAGAATCTTCTCATTATGGTCAAACTCCCCACAATAGAATACATGTCTAGTCAAGACCCCTCAAAGGTTAGATTCACAGACCAAAACTTATTTTAGTACCTAAAAAAGAAAAGTTCACCTTAAAGATAAAGCCAGAAAATAGCACTCATAATTTACTAATGACAAATGAAATAAAGACACTGACTGACATCATCAATCTCCCACTAAAACACATAAAATCTTAAATAGCCGTTACAAACCCTAGTTTTCAAACAAAAAAATCTAATCCCATATTCCCACCACTTGTCTATTTCTCTGACTTTCTTTCTCCCACTATGATCCAATTCCCACCTCCCTAATTCTCTCTCACTCTCTCTCTCTCTAAATTAGAAATCTTTTATGTTCTTCATTCTCTTCAAAATCTTGAACTTACCCTTTACTTCTTGAATAGAATTCTTGCTAATTAACATGCAAAAATAATTCATCTCCAAGAAGAAGAGACCTTTTTCTCTATCTCTTCTCTCTCTACAACTTCTTCATGATTCATTCAACAAGTGCAGATAATAATGTAAGATTTGATTTTACTTCTTTTAGTTTAAGAAATCTAACTTTACTTGGTGATTCTTATCTTAGAAATGGTGTAATTGGACTAACTAGAGATCTTAATGTTCCTTCTTCAAGCTCTGGTAGTATTATTTGTGATACCCCAATTACTTTCTTTGATTCAAAAACCAATATCTCTGCTTCTTTTTCAACAAAATTCTCTTTTTCAATCACAAATATTAATCCAGATTCATTTGGTGATGGGTTAACATTCTTTATATCTCAAGATAATCTTACAATTGGAAGCTCTGGTGGGTACTTAGGTCTTGTTAATTCTTCACAATTAACCAAGAACAAGTTTATTGCTGTCGAATTCGATACCCATTTGGATTCTCAAT
>BEHA01004716.1:0-36482 GCA_002897215.1 Eschscholzia californica subsp. californica
TTTATCAATCAGCGGAATACAGTCACTATAAGAAAGACGAGAAGATATAAGAGGCAATCCCAGGTACCGAATAGGCAGAGAACCAGTACCAAATTCCAGGATGGTGGTAATATCACTCTGACCTTGAGCCGAAAGACCAGCGAAGAAAATAGTACTCTTAAGCACGTTGGCCTGCAACCCCGTCGCCCGATGAAAACCAGTTAACACACCTTTTAGAGATTGGGCCGATCTCGTGTCTCCTCGAAAGAAGACCATGAGGTCGTCTGCAAAACAAAGGTGAGTGACCTTCGGTACTAGACATTGAGGGTGTAGCAAAAACCGACCTGCCCTTTCCTCTCGATCAATAAGAACCGCAAATACCTCCATCATTAAAACGAACAGATATGGAGATATCGGACAACCTTGCCGTAAACCCCGTTTTCCATCAAAATAACCATGGGCTTCACTGTTGACCAAAATAGAGAACTTAGACGTAGTAACACAAGCCCGTATCCATTCTATAAATATCCTTGGAAAATGGAACTTACCAAGGACTGAGAATAGTGAAGACCAACGGACTGTGTCATACGCCTTCTTAAGGTCAATCTTAACCGTACACCGAGCTTGACCAGTAGGTCGATGGTAATTCCGGACAATCTCATGGGCTAGCATGATATTGTCCTGGATAGTACGGCCCGAAATGAAAGCTGACTGGTTCGGACTAATCATCGAATAAATGACTCCTTTCAGTCGTATAGTGAGTATCTTGGTAATGCATTTATACAACACATTACAACAAGATATCGGTCTGAAATCTGAAACTGAAGAAGCATTATCGATTTTAGGAATAAGGGTTACAAAAGTAGAGTTTACCTCTTTGAGAAGTTTTCCAGAGCTGAAGAAGTTCTGAATAGCCTCCACAAAGTCATCTCCCACGATCGACCAACACGCCTTAAATAAGTGAGAAGAAAACCCATCCGGCCCCGGCGAACGATCAGAACCAATAGTTTGCAGAGCTGCATATATTTCATCTCTGGTCACCCTCATAATAAGAAGAGCTCCTTCAGCTTCCGTCAGCGGTCGTGAGAACTCCACATTAGATATGTGATCTACTGCTTCATTATCCCCATCCTCTCGACCGAATAAGTCCCGATTGAAGTCCACACACATATTAGCAATTTCCACTGGATCCTCGACCACCGAACCATCCTCTCTAGTGAGTCGAGTGATAGCGTTCCGAGACTTTCGCTCCTTAATAGAATTATGGAAATAAGCTGTGTTGCTGTCATCGAGAGTGAGCCAATCAACTTTAGCGCGTTGTCGGAGCATTGATGTTTCTGCCCGTACAACGTTACTATAGTTTTCAGTAGCTACTCTCTCTTGCCTCCGTAAAACCGAGTTTGCTGGATCTCCCTGCAATCGGACTTGCACTGAATGTAAAAAATTCCGGTTAATGGTTACCTGGTTCGTCACCCTGTTAAACCGATCTTTCTTCCATTCATTCAACCGAGCCTTCAAAGCTTTGAGTTTTGTCACCATACGAAACATCGGGTTACCCCGTACTGACACCTTACATACATCAGTAACAAGAGCTCGAAACGTGGGATCCTCCGTCCAGGCATTGAAGAACCGAAACGGAGTACGCCGGTGTATATTAGGTGCAGCGAGCGGAATAATGATAGGAGAGTGATCTGAATCTCCAGGCGGTGGGAAGTCTGCTTTAGCTAGAGGATAGCAGGTCAACCAACCACTGTTAATAAGGGCCCGGTCAATCTTGGAACTGACATTAGCAGCCCCCATCTGCCTGTTGGACCATGTATAGAAACAACCTGTAAACGGGCAATCAAACAGGCCCAAATTGGTAACACAGTCAAACATCTCATTGGATCCTTGAGATGGTGAGCTATTACCGCCTCTCTTCTCATTGGCCATCATTGTGGTGTTAAAGTCACCTAGCACTAGCCACGGAGCCTCAGAATCCATTATGAGAAACTCAAGGTCTCTCCAAAGCTCCCGGTGCTGAACAGTGTTATTGCTTCCGTACACCACTGCCAAAAGAAAACCCGAACCATCTGGAAACCGAACACCACCTGCAATAACTTGTCCTCCGACATGGGACACAGTGAAATCAACCCTACTCGGGTCCCATCCGATCCAAATCCGTCCATTTGGAACAACCACATAATTATCAGTAAAAGTCCAGCTAGTATTAAGACTACGTTGAATACGAGTTTTATTCCTTTCCTGGACATGAGTTTCTAAAAAGCCACACAACCCAATACGGTTCAATCTCACAAAATCTCTAACACTCTTCGTACGGAGAGCGTCGTTAAGACCTCTCACGTTCCAACATGCGAGATTAATCATTAAACTATTGAGATAATGTTCCGACCTCCGTGGAGGTCTCGGTGCTACTATGTAAACTCAAAATGGTTGTATTTGGATCAAGATCATAAGGTGGATTAATTGCTAAGTTATTTCCTTCCTCATGGGAGTTATGATCCATTCGCGTCATCTCCTTCTCCGGCTCTCGACTAGGATTATCAACATTAATATCGTCTCCATTAGCTAGAAGAGAAAAGGAGTTACCTGTGGAAGGGCCATGCAAATGCAGTGGTCCAGGTCGTGGTTCATTTCTTTTTGCCATCTTCCGACGTTGTTGGTCAGATTTATCAGGTTGGCTTACTCCGGTAGTAAATTTGATGGATTTCGAGTGTATCACAGACCACCCTCCTTCTCTTTCTCGGTCCTCCTCTATGCTAACAGTTGGTGTCTCCCGGTTACTAACCATGGCAGGTCTCTTTCTACCGCCACCAAGTCGGCTAGACTGGTTTCTCCGTTCGGTTGGAATGCTTGCTTTTCCCATTTTTGCATGGACAGGTTGCTGATTTGAACCTTTCCTAACGTCTAGGCGAGAAGTGGAGCTATTCACAACCTGACCAGCAGTTTTATTGTTCAATTTGTCTCCAACAGAAACATTGTTTTCTTTTGTAGCTTTCGGACATTTCGGACATGTTTCCTCGTCATGTCCGAACACTTGACATACCCCACACTTAGCTGGTTTCCAAGAGTACTCGACTTGGATCTTAACCGAGTGTTCGGAGTCACCATCTTCAACCCAGATTTCAAACTCATTTGGTAGGTCCGTTTCCACTTTAACCTCAACACAAACTCGAGCGAACGCCATTCGCTCTCTTGATTCCGTGTGACTATCCTGCATTAAAGGAACACCTAGCACACTAGCAATGTGTGAAATACCGTTAGGGTTCCAAAAAAGATAAGGTATGTTTCGCAAGTTAATCCAAATGGGAATGGTTTTCATTTCTTGTAGTTCCTTTTCCACATTTAGACGCCACGGTCTAACCACGAACGGCCTACCGGCAATGAAAATAGGCTCACATTCCAACGCTCGTCTCCTGTCTTCGAGAGAGGAGAAATGTATAACATAGGCCGAATTTCCAAGTACCGTAAGCTTCATTTCACCTGTTGGAATCCACTTCTTCAATAAGACACTGTTCACTAAACCATAGGCTAGCCTCTCACCCACGAAACAACCAATAAGGATATTCTCAGAGGACTTCATTTCATTTACAAAATCTGAAGTTTTCAACTTTGCACATAAGGAACCATTTCTTAGTATTGGAGGGACATACCTTAACTCAAAACCATTTGATGCTTTCTTTGTATTAAACAATGCAGTCCAGTTGGAGAGTTTAGGGGCACCCACAGCTTCCGACCCAATTGGGCTTTCCGTAGCCGTGTTTGAGCTTGGTGCCGGAACCCTAGCTGCTGCATGGGAAGGTGGTGTTGCCGGTAATTGATTCACCACCGGTGACTCCTTGTTCATGGTGATACCCTCCATTGGATTACGGAGAGATCGTGCAAACATGTTGTTTCGATCGCATCCGCAAAAGGATTGTTGCCCAGATTCTTTCTCTGACTCCCCATGGTTTTGCCTGTAACAATGGAAGAAACTAGGGTTTCTTTCTCTCTCAACTCAGTCATTTGTAATGTAGACCCATCACTAGAATTATTTGACCCTTTTGATGCCTTAAAACGCAATCCAACCAAATCAGTACCTTCTTCAACTCGTCTTTGTTGATCTTCTTGAACAGCACCTGAGTTATCATCTCCCTCCATTTCATCATCACTGCAAGGAGAGTTTCCAGCCGAGGGAAACCGCCCCTCACCCATTGCCTCATCATCTTTCATGATAACCAAAACTTGGATGTGATCCCTGTTCTTGGTGCCCTAGTTGACTCCTATCTCTCTCTTCTTCTTCTTCAATGGGTCCTGAAGAACCTTTTTCTATCTGTTCCTTTCTTTGTTTTCCATTATTTGATTACTTAGATATCCAAAAAGAGTTAATTCATTCCATTCTTGTGGGAGTAACCCTTTTGCAAACTTGAGAGGCAAAAGCGCAATGTAAAAGCAGGTGGTTTGAGGATTCTTCATCACTTTTATACATAGAGCATCCATTGGGATTGAAGGATCCATCTTTGGTGAGTCTATCATTAGTGAGTAGGGATTTGTGCAGGATCGACCAAAGAAGGAAGGATACTTTAGATGGAATCGTCTTGTTCAAGAAATATGTCGGGAAGGGATCGTCATTTGTGTTACTAAAATAGTATTAAAAACCGAATCGTAAAAGGAAAATTTCAATGAGCAATAAACAGTAAATTAAATAAGTGACTTATCTTTTTGCAGAGCTAAAATCAAGTATTAATCGAACCAACCAGAAAGAATGAACCTGCAATAAATCGTAGTAAAATAAAGGTGGAACAGAGGCACAAGTTGAACTCGCTTTCCTGAAGACTTTAAACGCCCCTGCTACCGTAGAATTAGGTATTGCTTTGCAGTATGTGAACGTAGTCCCCTAGGATTCAACTATTCCTTATCAAAATTGAAGAAGCAAACTTCAATTTTGATCTCTTGATCTTGACAGAATTTCGAAATAGAGAGAAGTAAACAGAGAACCGAGAGAGAGAGAGATAGAAGACGAAATATTTTCTGTGTGTTTTCCTTCTGGGAGTTTATCCCTATTTATAGAGTACGAACCCAGATCATAAGACCTTGGGTTGTTTTGATCCAACGGTGGAGAAAAAGTAGCCAGTAGAGGAAGAAGAGGTCTGAGAAAATTAAGGAAGTGGACTCTTTCCACTAGCCAGTAGTGGAAGAAAAATCTGAGAAACTTAAGGCAGTGGACTCTTTCCACTAGCTAGTAGGGGAGGAAAAGGTCAGAGAAAAATTAGGGCATTTCTCTGGTAGACCAAGACCAAGATCGAGATCGAGATCGAGATCGAGACCGAGACCGAGACCTAGACCGAGACCTAGACCGAGACCGAGACCGAGTCCGAGTCCGAGACCGAGTCCGGATCCGGATCCGGGTCCCGGGTCCAGGGTCGGGTCGGTGACCCGACCCGCGAGGGTGTGAAAGGTATAAATCCAAGTGTGCCTAAGGTAAGGGTGCCTCTAAAAAGTGATGGGTCTCTCCTCCGGAGAGCACTATTGTAACCCCAAGGGCCACACCCCTTTACACCCAACTTTATCCTTATAAACACAAGCTTGTTTTTCTCTTTGAGAGATGTGGGACTAAAGTAATTTGTGTTGTGAAAGTCTCTTTAGCTCAATAGAAGTAGTTATTAGATTTTATTCAAATCCTACTACTAACAATCCCCCACATGAATAAAATTAAAAGAGCTGATTAGAAGAGAAGAGTGCGAGGGTTTGTGTATCAGCGAAGGTGTCGTTATGACTTGAACCTTTGCTTTGTGATGGTTCGTTGGGACTACCAGTCGATCAGTCAACATAATGTTCTTGAACTGAACTTCTATTTTGTAGACTCGGTCAAAAAACCTCACACACAAGTCCTCTGATTTCTGTCAAGATCATTCGGTTGTGCTCGTTATCGGCCATGAGCATATCCTAGTATTCATGAGCGCTCTAGAGAATAGCCCAATTCTCATAGGAAGCGGCCCCACTTCCACACTCATATAGGTGAGTCCATCAAGGGTGTCCTGTTCCACCCCACTTGGTATACCCAAGCTATAGATCTCATCCCCCACATTGAACAGGTACACTCGCTTTATCATAGGGATGGGTAGGAGATTTTTCCCTTGAGTGTTTACAAGCTCTCATCTACAACTTAGTTGTCCCATTGAACCAAGGTCATGGGATCTCCAATTCCAAGGTTGGGTATCCGTCATAGATGATTTACTCTGATATGGGCTTTAGCCCCATCCCCCTCTACGTTAGATTTACAACATCTCTTGATAATCCTTTCGTCAAAGGATCTGCCAAATTTTCCTTAGATCTCACAAAATCTATGGAAATTACTCCATTAGCCCATAATTGCTTAATCGAGTTATGCCTACGGCGAATATGTTTAGACTTTCCGTTGTAGATGTTGTTTTTAGCTTTAGCTATTGCAGCCGTGTAGTCACAGTGAATCAGAATTGAAGGCATTGGTTTAGGCCAAATTGGAATATCATCCAAGAAGCTTCGTATCCATTCAGCTTCTTCAGCGGCTTTATCAAGTGCGATGAATTCTGATTCCATAGTTGACCTTGCTATGCAGGTTTGCTTGGATGATTTCCAAGCAACTGCAGCTCCTGCTAATGTAAAAACAAACCCACTCGTGGATTTGGATTCTTCAGAGTCTGAAATCCAGTTTGCATCTGTGTATCCTTCTAGAACCGCAGGATACCGTAAGTAATGTAAATTGTGTGATAATGTGTATTTAAGGTATCTTAGTACCTTAATTAGTGCATCCCAGTGGGTCTGTCCAGGATTACATGTGTACCTGCTCAGTCTGCTTACCGCGTAAGAAATGTCTGGTCTGGTGCAGTTCATTATGTACATAAGACTTCCTAACACCCTAGAGTACTCTAGTTGGGATACCGCCTCACCCTTGTTCTTCTTTAAGACTAAGGAATGGTCAAAGGGTACTCTTGCAGGTGAGAAGTCAAATTGATTAAACTTCCTTAATTAGTACAGACTCAATATAGTGTGTTTGACTCAAGATAATCCCTTCAGGTTTTCTTATTACTTTTATCCCTAGAATTACATCTGCTTGTCCTAGGTCTTTCATTTCAAAGTTTTTAATCAGAAGTTCCTTAGTTTGGTTTATTATCTCTAAGGAAGTGCCTAGGATTAACATGTCATCTACATATAGACATATAATCACATAACACCCATTTACACATTTAGTGTACACACATTTATCTGACTCATTAATCTTGAACCCATTCTCTAATACTATTTGATCAAATTTTTCATGCCATTGTTTCGGTGTTTGTTTAAGACCATATAGGGATTTAATGAATTTGCAGACTTTGTTCTTTAGCCCCTTGACCACAAACCCCTCTGGTTGGTCCATGTAGATCTCTTCTTCTAATTCACCATTTAGAAAGGCAGTTTTTACATCCATTTGATGTATCTCTAGGTTGTAGATTGCTGCGATTGCTATTAGAATTCTAATCGAAGTGATCCTTGTGACAGGAGAATAAGGGTCAAAAAAGTCACGTCCTTCTTTCTGTCTGAACCCTTTGGCTACTAACCTAGCTTTGTACTTTTCTACTGTGCCATCTGGTTTTCGTTTCCTCTTAAAGATCCATTTACTTCCTATGGTTTTAGAACCTGGAGGTAAATCAACGAGTTTCCAAGTGTTGTTTTGTATTATGGAGTCCATCTCACTTACTACCGCTTCTTTCCAGAATGGTGCATCTGGAGAAGTCATTGCCTGACTGTATGTTTGGGGTTCATCTTCAGTCAGGTAAGTGAGGATGTCAGGACCGAAACTGTGTTCTGTCCTAGCTCTCTTACTCCTTCTAGGTTCATCATCTGAGAGTGGAGTATCTGAGCTAGTGGAAGGTCGAATAGACTCAGGGTCTTTCCTTTTTAGAGTCTCACTCTTTCTAGGGAAAGTGTTTTCAAAAAACTCAGCATCTCTTGATTCTAGAATCGTGTTTGAGTTTATGCTGTCGACAGAAGAATTTATCACTAGAAAGCGATAGGCACTACTGTTCTGTGCATACCCTATGAATACACAATCTATAGTTTTAGGTCCTATCTTAGATCTTTTAGGTAAAGGTATTGCAACCTTTGCCAAACACCCCCACACTTTTAAGTGTTTAAAGCTAGGCTTTCTACCCTTCCATAGTTCATATGGAGTTTTATCTTGTGTTTTAGAGGGTACTCTGTTAAGCACATAACAGGCAGACAGAATAACCTCTCCCCACAAGTTAAAAGGTAACCCTGAGCTTACTAGCATAGAGTTCATCATTTCTTTTAGTGTTCTATTTTTCCTTTCTGCTACCCCATTGGATTGAGGTGAGTAAGGAGCAGTTGTTTGATGTATTATGTCGTGATTCCTAGAATTGAGTGAAGAGATCTCCTACGTATTCTCCCCCTCTATCTGATCTAAGGATTTTTATCTTTTTATTTAGTTGATTTTCTACTTCTAGTTTGTAGGTTTTAAAACTTTCTAAGGCTTCATCTTTGCTATTTAGAAGGTAGATGTTACAAAATCTAGAGTGATCGTTAATAAAAGTTATGCAGAAGCGTTTCCCTCCTCTCGAAGGAGTTGCTTTTAGGTTTCCTAGATCAGAGTGAACTAATTCTAGCGGTTCATTAGTTGTTCTTTCTACGGTTTTAAATGGTTTCTTTTTAAGTTTCGTCTCTACACAAATTTCACATTTGTCTTCTTTTTCTTGTTTAGTTGTAGGAATGTATCCTTGTTTCATAAGTCGTTCTAAAGTGGAGACACTAAGGTGTCCTAACCTACCATGCCAAACATCTGAAGTACTAGTAGGATTATGCACAATCGAGTAAGCAGAAGAAAATACTTTATTTAATTCAGAATCAGAAACAACATTTAACTTAAATAGGCTCTCAGTACAATACCCTTTCCCCACATAGACGCCCCCTTTCGACAGAATGACCTCGTCACTTTCAATCACAATCTTAAACCCTTTCTTGTTTAGTACCGAAACAGAGATTAAGTTTTTCCTAATTTCAGGAACGTGAAGCACATCATTCAGAGTCATGGTTTTTCCAGAAGTCATATTTAGAACAATCTTCCCTTTTCCTACAATTGTGGACGAAGAGTTGTTACCCATATACAGTTGTTCTCCTATTTTTACTGGGTTATATGAAGAAAATTGTGACCTTTCTGAACAGATGTGTTTGGTGGCTCCTGTATCGAACCACCAATCTTTAGTGTTCGTCACTAAGTTGGTTTCAGTTACCATTGCACAAAAGTTCTCTGTTTCGACTACGTGAGCAAGATTGGGTGTGGGATGTTTGGTCGGGGGTTAGGGTTAGGGTTTGCTTTCCTCTGTCTGCAGTCCTTGGCTAGGTGACCAGACTTACCACATACATAACAAGGTTTAGAATTACCTTGGTTAGGCTTAGAACCAGCCCTTTTGAATTTAGAATTACCTTTCTTCCGCTGGTTAGAAGGTTTGTAATTGGTAAGCTTTTTCTTCTTTACCTCTTCCACGATGTGAGCTTTAGATACAAGTGAAGCAGCCACCTCATTTTTCTCCTGTTTCAGATGTTCTTCTTCAACCCTGATTTGAAGAATCAAGTATTGCATGTCAATGTCCTTCCTTTTGTGTCTGAGTTTCTTCTTGTACTCATTCCAGCTGGGTGGTAGCTTTTCAATAACTGCAGCAACCTGGAAAGCCTCATCTATAACCATTCCCTCAGTTTTGATTTCATTTAGAATGAGCCTTAGTTCCTGAAATTGGCTTACTACAGATTTTTCATCTTCCATTTTGTAATCTAGAAATCGTCTTACTACGAACTTCTTAATACCTGCATCTTCAGATATATATTTCTCTTGTAGAGAGTCCCATAATTCTTTGGCAGTCTTAGTATGGCAGTAAATATCATATAAGATGTTATCTAAGCAGTTCAGAATATAGTTTCTGCATAGATAGTCAGCCTTATTCCAGGCCTCTACTGCTCCAGATCTACCAGGTTCATTTTCCCCCACAACAGTGGTAGCTGGTTCGGTTAAAACATAGTTTATATTCAAAGTGGTTAGAAAAAATAACATTTTTTGTTGCCATCTTTTGAAATTTTGACAATCGAATTTCTCTGGTTTTTCATTGCTCATCTTAAATTCCATTTTCAGTAAAACAGTAAATTGTTTTGGTCGATTTTGAAAAGGGAATGTTTAAAGTCTTCAGATTGTTACTAAAATAGTATTAAAAACCGAATTGTAAAAGGAAAATTTCAATGAGCAATAAACAGTAAATTAAATAAGTGACTTATCTTTTTGCAGAGCTAAAATCAAGTATTAATCGAACCAACCAGAAAGAATGAACCTGCAATAAATCATAGTAACATAAAGGTGGAACAGAGGCACAAGTTGAACTCGCTTTCCTGAAGACTTAAACGCCCCTGCTACCGTAGAATTAGGTATTGCTTTGCAGTATGTGAACGTAGTCCCCTAGGATTCAACTATTCCTTATCAAAATTGAAGAAGCAAACTTCAATTTTGATCTCCTGATCTTGACAGAATTTCGAAATAGAGAGAAGTAAACAGAGAACCGAGAGAGAGAGAGAGATAGAAGACGAAATATTTTCTGTGTGTTTTCCTTCTGGGAGTTTATCCCTATTTATAGAGTACGAACCCAGATCATAAGACCTTGGGTTGTTTTGATCCAACGGTGGAGAAAAAGTAGCCAGTAGAGGAAGAAGAGGTCTGAGAAAATTAAGGAAGTGGACTCTTTCCACTAGCCAGTAGTGGAAGAAAAAGTCTGACAAACTTAAGGCAGTGGACTCTTTCCACTAGCCAGTAGGGGAGGAAAAGGTCAGAGAAAAATTAGGGCATTTCTCTGGTAGATGATGGGCCTAAAAGGTTACCCTAAAAGGTCTCCACCCGCAAGTATACGGGCGTCAAGTAATAGTTCCGGTAAGACCGGTTCGTTCCTCAGAGACTAAGTTAAACTAAACTCTAACCTTAAAACTATTGAGATTTAAAAATGGTTTGATGGAGGTAAAATAAAAATAAAATATAAAACTCAAAAATAAATAAAGAAATAAGTCGGTATTCAGAAAAAGGGAACCTAGGGTTTTCGAATCCGTTTTCCTAACAATTCTAACGACAATTTAATTTTGATCTGATTAGAGAGTTCTTTATATAACTCAGGTTTTAGTCCATGAACGGTCTAAAAACCCGGAAGATTTTATCGTTAAAATAGTAAAAACTTTAATAAATTTATCGAGAAAATAATTATTATGACTTCATCTAAAACCCTAGATAGAAAAGATTTAGCTACTCATGCTAGAAACGATAAATATTTGAATTAGTATAAGAAAAAGAAGAAAGAAACTTAGCTTTTCTGCGATTTTCCCACCAAACAGAGCCTAAGGAATTGATTTCCTTCTGTTTTTCCTGGAAATCTGCCAAACGCACCCTCTGGGAAAAGGATTTTCTCGTCTTTCCGGAAATGAATTCTCTGAGAGAAAATTATTTTCTCATCTTCTTGAAAGTACTTTCCTTCTGTTTCTTTTTCACTCTTTCTGTAATCTCTCTTTCTCTGTAATCTCCCTCTCTCTCACTAAGAAGTAGAAAACTACCAGAAAAATCAAAAGCAAGAAGATGATAATATTAAAACCGAGTTTTTGTTTCTCTCTCTCTACAATAACTCTCTTATTAATCTCTCTGTCTCTCTCTAATTCTCTCTCTTCCTCTGTAATCTCTCTCTCTCTCACTAAGAAGCAGAGGAAACAAAAGGAAAATAAAAAATGAAAGAGAATCAAAAATGTCAGCTTCGGTTCTGTCTCTCTCTCTCCTATTCTTTTCTCTAAAACCCCCCAAAACCGTGATGATCCCTTCTCTCTGCTTCTCTTCCGCTTTTATAGACCAAAAGAAAACCAATTCAAATCTTGCCCAAACCTCCTTCAATCTCGCGCAACAATCTCCAACCGAATCCTCTCTCTTCATTAACCAAGAGCTTTCTCTCTCTCTCTATAATCCTAACAGAAAATCTTCTTCCATCTTTCTCTCTCGGGTCTCTCTCTTATCCACTTTCTGTTTGTAATTCGAATTTGAAAAAGGATTTGATAGATTGGAGGAGAGGATCCAGGAGAAGCAGTTCACGTGATTCAAATTAGCTAACAACTTCCAAATCGATTTGAGAAGATAAGAATGACCATGATACTGTGTTTCGTGAGAGGGTAAAGGTTGTTGCAACGGTACTCGTCAGATTAGGCCACATGTACAGAAATTAAAATGACCGTCGGATCTTGCATCACGAGCAGAGGAGCATCCAAGTATCTTGCTTCGCGTTGCACAATATCAGCACTTAGAAGCAGTCCCGAATATTACCCATTGCGCCCACCAGAGTCCCGGGAATTGGTCCCTCACCGTCAGGTTGCATGCCACGTGTATTTAAGTGATTTGGTCAACCAAATTTGACTCCAACTTTGACTTTGGCTAATTTGCTCGTCCGGACTCCGATTTGACTCCCGTTTTCGCCCACGGACTCGTCATGGACCCCTCTTCTCATCCGAGCATCAACATTATCCAAACATACCATGCTACCCTTGTCACCAAATGACCAAAATGCCCCTAACATCAATTTCTCCCGATTTCGTCTGTTTTTCACACTAAACTCCGTAAAAGACACCTGAGAAAGAAAATCAAGCAGTTCATCAGAGTAACGGCTCGATATGGACTAACTAGCTCCAATTAAGAGATTGAAATGAGGCATTTTCATGTCTCATCAGTAGACCAAGACCAAGACGAAGACCTAGACCTAGACCTAGACCGAGACTTAGACCTAGACCTAGACCTAGACCGAGACTTAGACCTAGACCTAGACCTAGACCGAGTCCGGGTCCGGGTTCCGGGTTCCGGGTGTGAAAGGTATAAATCTAAGTGTGCCTAAGGTAAGGGTGCCTCTAAAAAGTGATGGGTCTCTCCTCCAGAGAGCACTATTGTAACCCCAAGCGCCACACCCCTTTACACCCAACTTTATCCTTATAAACACAAGCTTGTTTTTCTCTTTGAGAGATGTGGGACTAAAGTAATTTGTGTTGTGAAAGTCTCTTTAGCTCAATAGAAGTAGTTATTAGATTTTATTCAAATCCTACTACTAACAATTTGCACTTGATTATTCCTCTAGGATTTGGTATAGAGAATTACAGAGAAACCTTTATTGGAAGGAGACCAATTTCTCGAATCATGAGGGGGTGCCAGAATGCTTGTAGCCATAACTGTTGCAGTAAGAAGTTCTATTAGCTCTTGTACTTCAGAGTTTCTTATGTGTCTAGAAAGGTGGAGGTTCCATCTATCTTCCCTGAATTCACCTCCCATACATTATTGCACAGAGGATTTTATCTCTCAATTTCTAAGTCTATGGATCAAATATATTGACAGAATGAAAAGCTAATGAATGAAAAAGTATAAGATAAGAATTGAGAGAAGATGCGTCTAGTCGCGGAGGTCATTACTTTGTAATGTTCGTGCTGGGGAGGCCAATCATGGGGTTTTGGTCAACAACCTGATGATCATTTTGCCAATGTGGCGCTCATAGGAACTTATTGATGGGTCGCTTCTGCAAATACGTACGTGTCAACGTACATCTACAAACGACTCAGAGAGAATAAAAATCTAATGAATTAAGAAGTAGAAGATAAGAATTGAGAAAAGAGGCATCTAGCCTGTGACGCCCCAAGCCCGGCAGTTAGCGATATTGTCATCCCTTTCAGCACCACCCCCGCACGAATGGTAGGAGGTTTTGTTCGTGGCGAGAGCACTCCCATCTCCCCCAAAAGGCCATGCTACTTACCAAGCATGAGCGTACACCTATTGCCCAGGCTCCGGAAACTCTCGTGAGCGATGTGGGACTATCACATCAAATTGTGACGCCCCAAGCCCGGCATTTAACGATATTGTCCTCCCTTTCAACACCACCCTCACACGGATGGTAGGAGGTTTTGTTCGTGGCGAGAGCACTCTCAGCTCCCCCAAAAGGCCTTGCTACTTACCAAGCATGAGCGTACACCTATTGCCCAGGCTCCGGACACTCTCGTGAGAGATGTGGGACTATCACATCAAATTGTGACACCCCAAGCCTGACAGTTAATGATATTGTCCTCCCTTTCAGCACCACCCTCATGTTGAAATAAAGAAAGAATATGGATCACCAAGATTGTCTCTTATCCTCATCATATTTAAAGAACCAAATTTATGGTTTCCTTTACCAAATATATGGTTTCCTTTCATCCAAGAATTACAACTAGTGACAACTTGCCTTCTTTATATAGATCCATTGTACAATAGCATAAATAGAGGTTATTATTCTCTTGTAAAATCATCAAGCAATACAATTTCCTTTCAATACAATTTCATTTTCTTAATTCTCTCTTGATAACATGGTATCCGAGCATGGTTTTTAATCTGCTCATCATCTACCCAAATCACAACCAGTCATTACTGAGTCACCATGTCAAATAAAGATAACTCGGGTAATGAACTCACCTTACAACTTGCCAATCTGCTAAAAAATTCCAACCAAAAAGCCCAAAACTATCTGATTGTTTGCAAATAAATCTGAAACTTACCAGTCAAAACTATGCGCTATGGACCCGGATGATTCGGGCCGCCATAGGCGGAAGGTCAAAAAACTTGCTGAAACATTTAACTTAAACCCACCAGATCGAAATCATGAAGCTTACGAACAATGGGAACAAGACGACTTAGTCGCTTTTTCATGGTTGATACAGAATATTGAACCAGTACTTACGGGCAATTCAACCGAGTTTCCCACAGCAAAATCGTTGTGGGATGCTCTGTTGGTCACATATAGCAGTGGTAGAGACAAGTTGCAGACGTTCAACCTTCACGTTAAAGCAAATGACATCAAACAGAATGGAAGTTCCCTTGAAGATGTCTGGATTACACTACAAGGTATTTGGGGTGAGATTGACCGAATCGATCCGAATCCCATGAAGTGTTCAGAAGACATCCAAACCTACTAAAAAATCAGGTCAGAACAGAAACTTTTTCAATTTCTAAATGCCCTAAATCGAAAATATGACCCCATTAAAAGGGAAATTCTTCGGTTGGAACCTCTCCCAACTGTAGAGGCAGCCTATGCGGCTGTCCGTAAAGAGGTTGCTCACAAGAACATTCTAGGAGCAACGTCTAATGATGCAGGTAATATAGCAGCCGGTTTGAGTGCCTCTGAAACAGGAATATGGCTCATAACAAAGGGTCACCGTCGATCCGAGGGAAAAAAACCCGGACCATCAACCAAAGAGGACAAGTCTCACCTTAAGTGTACTCACCGTGGTATGACAAAACATACCAAAGAGCAATGTTTTAAGCTTGTCGGATATCCCGAGTGGTGGTCTGACGGTCACAAAAAAGGAATAAAAATAATGGTCAAGAAATAAGGAAAGCTTCTTCTGCAGTGGGCAACAATGAGCCGCCAACATCTATAATAGTGATCGGAACAGTAGTGGATTTGGGGGAATGGCTATGGTGCATGATGAAGAAGAGCGTGGGGGGTTCTCAATGTCTACAGATATTGGGTTTGAGAGAGACATCTCAAAAACCCATTCTTACTCTCTATTTAATTACAATTTACCTCCTAAAAGTTATATTAGAAGAAGTCATGGATATTTGATTGCGGAGCCACTGACACCATGAGTTACGAGTTATCAGATTTTTGTCACATCAACCAAGCCTACAAAATCATATACACAAGCAGCGAATGGAGAAACAATGAATGTGAAAAACGGGGGAACAATTGAAATTTCTCCAACGCTTAAACTTTCTAATTGTCTCTATGTTCCCTCCTTGTCACATAAACTCTTATCAATAAGTCATGTAACAAAAGAGTTAAATTGCTCTGTCCTCATGCAACCTACTTTTTGTATTTTACAGGATATCAGGACGGGAGCGATTATTAGGCGTGGCACTGAAAGACAAGGGTTGTATTACGTGGATGAGGTGGCTCAAAGTGGTGCTGCAATGCTTTCTCATGGGACAACAGAACGTGAAGCCTGGTTATGGCATAAAAGATTGGGGCATCCATCCACGGGTTATTTGCATATTTTGTTTCCTTATTTACTTCCATCCAGTTTTAAGACACATTGTGAGACTTGTGTTTTAGCTAAAATTCATTGAAAAACCTTTAAACCAAGTAACACAAGGGTTGATATACTTTTTTCATTAATCCTCTCGGACGTATGGGGTCCAGCTCCAGTTATTGGGGGACAAAACCTTCGTTTTTTTATGATATTTGTGGATGATTGTACACGAATGACCTGGGTGTATCTATTAAAAAATAAGTCTGAAATTCTTGAGAAATTCAAGATTTTTAAACCATGATCCAAACCCAATTTAAGAAAAACATTCAAATTTTTCGATCAGATAATGGAGGGGAATTTGTTAACACCAATATGAAAAAACTTTTCCAAACCAAAGGCATAATTCATCAAACCACCTGCACCCATACTCCAGAACAAAATGGTGCCGCGGAACGAAAAAATCGCATACTGTTAGAAATAACTAGGGCCCTTCTAATTGAATCACAGGTTCCCAAACTTTACTGGCCAGAAGCCCTTGCTACGGCCACTTATCTTATTAATCGGCTGCACACTCAAATCCTAAAAATAAAAACCCCATTACAAGTTCTTTCAGAAACCACAAAACTTCCCCCATTCTTACTCTTGAACCCCGAATTTTTGGATGCACTGTTTTCGTACCTAAGTCAAACAAAACTAAACTCGATCCATGTGCTGAAAAATGTGTCTTTGTTGGATATGGAGTAGATCAAAAGAGATATCGATGCTACAACCCAAAAACCTGACATATGTTTACCACTATGAACTGTGATTTTCTTGAAATCGAGTATTATTTTGCCTCCCAACACAGTAGTCAAGGGGAGAGTGAATCTCTTGGCACACTGAGTTGGTTGAGATATGTGACATGTGAAGAAGGGAGAAGCCACGGTATCCAAAATGAGTCTCCTCCTTCCACACATACAGAAGTTCCGAATGTCAGTGTCACCCAAGAAACTGCTCCCAACCTAATACCTGAGGTAAGTAATACTACTCCACCTGATCCTAATATTCTACCTGATCCTGTTGAAACTGCTGAGAATATTACTAATGAAACAACAGAAGAAGATGACAATATATAAGAACAGGAAAATTCTCCAACACAAGATACAAGGGGAAGATATAAGTTGCCTCCTATGGCAAATCGGGGAGTCCCACCTAAAAGATATTCTCCAGAAAAGGAGGCTCGGGGATGTAGATACCCTATTTTTAACATATCCAAAGGAAATCTTTCCAGGGAAGCCAAAGCGTTCTCCTCATCTCTGTATGCTGAAGAAATTCCTCACAACACAGAACAAGTCTTAAAATCAAAGAACTGGGAAGATGCAATGGAAGAAGAGATGAGAGTCTTGAGAAAATACAACACGTGGGAAAAATGTATCTTGCCATCAGGGAAGAAAACAGTTGGATGTCGTTGGGTCTATAAAATTAAGTACAAACCCGACGGTACAATCGAAAGATATAAAGCTAGGTTGGTAGCTAAAGGCTACACTCAAACGTACGGGATTGATTACTCGGAAACTTTCTCTCCAGTCGCAAAGATTAATAGAATCAGAGTTCTCATTTCCATAGCAGTAAATAAAGATTGGCCACTTCACCAGTTGGATGTAAAAAAATGTTTTCCTACATGGAAAGCTTAAAGAAAAAGTTTATATGGAAGCTCCACATGGGTTCACAAATAACTTTGGAGAAAGGGAAGTATGCCTTCTAAAAAAAATCTCTGTACGGTTTGAAGCAGTCTCCCAGAGCATGGTTTGGCAGATTCACCTTAGCCATGAAGAACTATGGGTTTAAGCAAAGTAACTCTGATCATACATTGTTCTTGAAACAGAGAAACAACCTCATAACCTGTCTAATAATCTATGTTGATGACATGATTATTACAGGTAATGATCATGAAGAAATAGCCAGATTAAAGAAAAACTTGTTTACAGAGTTTGAAATGAAAGACCTAGGGAGACTTAAATACTTTCTTGGAATTGAAGTTCTAAGATCGAAACAGGGAATTTTCATGTGTCAAAAGGAGTATGTTCTTGATTTACTAGCAGAAGTTGGAATGGTCGATTGCAAAACAGTAGATACTCCTATGATTGTGAACCAAAAGCTCTATCTGGAGGAAAAAGCAGAGCTAGCTGACAAAGAAAGATACCAACGAATGGTAGAAAAACTGATATATCTCTCACACACTCGACCTGATATTTCATATGTTGTAGGAGTGGTAAGTCAATTTATGCATCAGCCCTAGAGTGCTCATATGGATGCAGTCTTAAGAATTCTACGATATCTCAAAGGAACAGCTGGTCATGGAGTCTTGTTCAGACCTAATGGGCATCTAGAAACTCAATTATACACTGATGCAGATTGGGCAGGAGATAAAGGCAATCGAAGGTCAACGTCAGGATACTTTACCCTGGTTGGTGGAAATCTCGTGACTTGGAGAAGCAAAAAACAAAAGGTAGTGGCTCTTTCAAGTGTTGAAGCTGAATTCAGAGGGATAACAAGGGGGTTAACTGAAGTAATATGGGTGCGAAATCTCTTAACTGAGATAGGATATCCACCACAAGAAACTAGCAAGATTATAAGTGATAATGAAGCAGCCATCCAAATTTCAGAGAACCCAGTACAACACGACCGAACGAAGCACATAGAGGTAGATCGACACTTCATCAAAGAGAAGCTGGAAGCAAAGATCATTACCCTACCCTTTGTGCGATCAGAAAACCAACTTGCTGATATTTTAACAAAATCAGTTAACGAAAGAATCCTTCACAAGTGTCTGGACAAGTTGAATTTTGGAAATCCCACAATTCAACTTGAGGGGGAGTGTTGAAATAAAGAAATAATATGGATCACCAAGATTGTCTCTTATTATCATCATATTTAAATAACCAAATATATGGTTCCTTTACCAAATATATGGTTTCCTTTACCAAATATATGGTTTCCTTTCATCCAAGAATTACAACTAGTGACAACTTGCCTTCTTTATATAGATCCATTGTACAATAGCATAAATAGAGGTTATTATTCCTTTGTAAAATCATCAAGCAATACAATTTCCTTTCAATACAATTTCATTTTCTTAATTCTCTCTTGATAACATCACAAGGATGGTAGGAGGTTTTGTTCGTGGCGAGAGCACTCCCAGCTCCCCCAAAAGGCCTCGTTACATACTAAGCATGAGCGTACACCTATTGCCTAGGCTCCGGACACTCTCGTGAGCGATGTGGGACTATCACATAGTCGCGGAGGCCATTACTTTGAAACGCTCGTGCGGAGACGCAACCATGGGGTTTTGCTCAACAACCTGATCATTTTGTCGATCTGGCGATCATTTTGTCGATCTGGCGATCATTTTGCCAATGTGACGCTCATTGGAACTTGTTGATGGGTCGCTTCTGTAAATACGTGTCAACATTCATCTAAAAACGGCTCATATGCAATCGTGTGAGGACCAACGTGTAAGGGGCAACTTATAGATAGTTGCCAACCTATGGCTTATAATCTACTGACCACTAATGCAAATCTTTACGGCGCTGGTAACTAGGTTACATGTTTAGTTGTGGCGATCTTTAGATAGATGTTGGACACGAAGTCAACATATAGTCCAAAATGGTACTCACACGTGTTCATTGTTGCTAGATTACACCTGTCGAGCATGGTGTCCTTCTTATGCGCGTAAGGTATGACGTTAGCTCATATAAACACGATAATGGCCACGCGGATAGATAGTTGCTCTATTAGAATTAGTGAGCATGTTAACCCTTTGATGCGTGTAAGACATAGAGTTAGTATCTAACTGTTGGTGAGTTTTCCATGGGGTGTAGCTCCTTCCTACCAGCACAACGTTAGATAATCCGTCGGTGTTAGTGGGTGCTTGTGGAATGAAGCCCACTGGTAGTTGATGAGGCTCTTCATAAATGAGGTACGATAGCCTTACAATCTATGTTGTTTGAGGCGCAAGGTGAGGCGAGACGATGAAACTCTCGCATGCGCCTTGGGGATCGCCTCATGATTCTAAAAATGGCGATGAAGAGCGTTGTTGAAGAAGAATAAGAACAAAAAATAATGAAGAAGAAACGAAAGAAAATAGGTAGATATCCTCTTGTTGCTGAAAAAGATGAAAGGATATGAAACCTTAAAAAGGTTTAAGTCGTGTCCCTTAGTTTAGATCACAAAGGGTCCAAATTTGGTCAAAAGTTTTCTACTTTTTTGGTCTTTAAAATGCTTTGACCAAATCCGGACCAATATAATCTTTGACCACTAAATTTTTGTAATCTAATCGTAACACTTATATTATAAATAAACCAAAAAATCCCTTCTTTTCTCTTACTCTCCTCTTTATTCAACCTGAACATCATCTTCTTCTCCTCCAAACCCTAAAACGAGGATCTGCCTCGTGTCACCTGTTCTCCCCTCCCTATTTTCTCAGGCGAGGCGACCCTTCTTCCAACATTGCGCCTTGGTCGACTAAGCGTCGCCAAGGCGCACCTTTGACAACATAGCTTACGATGAACATTGCCCGCTTGACGAGCTATCACCTATCAACGGATCTCACAAACATTATCCTTATAAAGCAGGTAGACTTGAGTGGATACGCAGCCTTTGCCTCGTGCCTATGTCGACTAGAGATGAAGTAGTCACTAGGATCTGTGGTCTCTTTGGCCCCGTATTTGATGGGTTTGCCTGCATTCGGATCAAGCATGTTGGGTTCTAAGACACTCGACCCAGATGGTTTTTCCCTTAGGTTGATATCATTATACACCAAACAAAGTTAGGTCAATTTCTATGCAAGAGTTTGTCACACAACTTCTTAAATTTTAAATCTAAGTAGTTCTTTTGGTGCGTTGGACTTTTGAACTGTCAGGTAACATTTTCAATGCTTTCGATGTGACGATGATGTTTTGCTCTGACTAATCAATAACTTCATGCTAATTGTTAGATTGAAATGGTCATGATAATTGTACAGTTTCTCTAATGATACAGTTGATTGGTCTACTGAAATCTATTATATCATAAAACATTGAAACTCAACATGTCAATTAATGTGGGTTCCTCCCTCTTATGTAAGGTAAAAATGTCAGAGAGGAAAATAAAAAGTTAAAGGAAAAAAACACAAAGTAGAGAAGAGATGAACAAAAAGAAGGCTAGCACTTTGGAGAAATAAGAATATTTTCTGAGGTGCAAGGACTTTGTCAACAATTGGTACGATAAAATGGTAAACTTTAGTTGACCAATTTATGACTTTCTGTGGAAGCTAATTCTTGAGGAGGAGCAAGGAATTAAAATTCTAAGTATTTCATACAAATAAATTCTCTCGAAATAAATTCTATGAAAATACTCATAGAACGCTAGACTAAATTGGGGGCAGATCGACAAGTTTCGTAACTAAGTGTCCGTACCAGTGACGAAAAATCTACGAGAGAAATTAGAGAGAGTGTCGATCTAAACCCTAGAGAGAGAGATGAAATTCACAGAGTCACCAGTAATCGAACTCAAAGTTCGCGATTCAATCTTATCAATTCAACAAGACAATGGATCAATGCACGTTGGAACTTCAGTTTGGCCTTGTTCTCTAGTCCTTGTCAAATTCCTGGAGAAATGGTCATCAACTTTCTCCACTTCTCCAACAACCCCAAATCCCTATACCCATCTCTTCAATTTCTCTGGCAAGAAAGCAATTGAATTAGGTTGTGGTTGTGGACCAGCAGGAATGGGTCTTTCCTTATTAGGTCTTGATATCATCCTCACTGATATCTCCCCTGTTATGCCAGCACTGAAGCATAATCTCAAAAGGAACAAACCTGTTCTTGGTAAAACCCTAAAAATTTCTCAACTTTATTGGAACAATAGTAATCAGATAAGTTCATTAAACCCTCCTTTTGATTTTGTTATTGCTGCTGATGTTGTTTATATTGAAGAAAATGTTGGGTCTCTTGTTTCTGCTATGGAAGCTTTAGTTTCTGATAATGGATTTATTTTGCTTGGTTATCAATTGAGATCACCTGAAGCTCATAAACTCTTTTGGGAATTGTGTGAAAATGTTTTTTTGATTGAGAAAGTTCCTCATGAAGATTTACATCCTGAGTATGCTTATGAAGAAGCTGATGTTTTTGTAATGAAGAAGAAGAATTGATAAGTGAAGAATTTGTAGGTTTTGTTTAGGTGAATGAGAATTTTCATAGTTTGAATCTTAAATTTGATAGCTTTGATGTGTTGTTGGTTATGATGGATCGAAACCCTTTTGATTTCAATATAATTGCAGACTTCCAGTTTTTGTTATGAATTTTGAATTATATGTCTGTGTTAAAGTTTTGAAACTTGTTTCTAGATTGTGTTAGTTGATCTGCTTATCAAGAAATGTCTCAATGGAAACTATTCAGGAGTAGTGAACTTGCTCTTAGGTCGGGTTTATAGAGGATGAAATCTCTATTCTAATTAGTAATTGTATAACTATATCGCACGGCGGTTCTTCCTGATAATGTTGCCTGGTACACGGGTACGTGATACGCTACCATGTATGGGATACCTCTTCTTTGATACGCAATTTTCTGTTGTGTTACATTTTGGACTAATTTCCTAAACAATATACTCTACTTTCTGTCGTGTTAACTAAAAAGAAATCTTGTAGTTAATACCTAACTAGTTGAGCTTGTAGACTTTTACAATGAAAGGGTTACTAAGAGTAAATACCGAAGATTCCGGTACGCATATTTGGTGTACTAGATTGAGCAGCATTCAAAAAGCTAATAGGAAATCGGGTACGCGGTTCGCAAGGGATAGAATATTTGGTAACATTGGTTTCGACAATTGTGTTATCCTTATTAGGACCACAAAAGACTAATTTAGGTTATTATCTTTTTTGTATAATACTATAATCTATCAAATGGTTGATCTAATTGTAAAACATGAAAGAAGGATCTAATAACAAAAACAACAAATTATATGTATGGAAAGTCATATGCCTCTTTTGGGCAACTTAGCTCAATAAATTTGGCAGTTTATGCAGTTGGGATTGCTCGATCAACCTCAGTAAATCGTGGATTGGATTTGGATCGCGGGTAGACCGAGCTGATCCTCTGAGTCAAGGACTTAGCACTTAAGAGAGAGAGAGAGAGAGGTTGGTCGAGGCCTTTTTGTACAATAGATGTCGTAATAGTTTTGCAGATTCTATTAAAATTTTATTATATAATCTATGGTCCCGAGACATCCTCTTACGGGGCTTGGGATCGTAGGCACCTAGCCGATCCTGTTCCCAAATGCTTAGCTCGTACCTTGTGATGTCGTAAAAATGTCGGTTACTAATGCCTACAGTTGTAAATGTTCATAGTATTATTGTGGAGATTTCCTCTCATATGAGGTATGCAAATTTTATCATTGTCATACCCTTGATTTTGTTTTCCGGAGGTTGACAAAATCAATGGCATCTTGTTATTAAGCTATAAGCCTATAACTGAGATCCATTCCAGCCAGGCCCAGCAAAGGCGGTGTTGATAAGGATAAACCAGAGGCAGCAGCCCAAGAACCAACAGACGATAGGTTCTCTAAAGGCACTGATGAAGATGAAATGATGGCTCGGTTCTATAAGACAGGTATGGAATTAGGTTTTACTGGTGGGGAAGAGTACGAACAGATAGTTGAACTCATGAAGAAGGAAAGGGTGAACATCAAGCAGCAAGGTAAGATGAAGGCTAATCAAGGTGAGGAGGTACTGAACACTACCCCTCTAGCTATTATCAGACCTTCAAAGAAGGATCATGATGGGGGTAGCAAAGGTAAGCAATCGAGGTCGGTGGATAAGGTGGGTATGGCTATAATCATTCAGGATGAAGACGTGGTGATGGCCGAGCAACAGAAGGAGAGTCCTAGTAAAGTCAGCAGGGAACTGAAGAATTTAGAATGGGGGCTCAGCGACCCTCCTTCCACCTTGAAGAAGTCTCGTTCTGCACCTAGTTTTGGGGCGATGCAGTCTAAATGTCCTTGAACCTTTTGTGTTGGAACATCAGGGGACTAGGGAGTCCGGCCAAGAAGTTAGCTATTAGGAAGTTAATTAAGGATCTGAGTGTCTCTGTTTAGTGCATTCAGGAAACCAAGTGTATGGTGTATCCTGAGTCTTTGATTAGGAGTGTTTGGGGTGTAGGTGGCTGTGGATGGGATGCCATCCCAGCAGTAGGAACCTCTGGAGGCATTCTATGTGTATGGGATGTTAATATTTTGGAAGCTAAGGAAGTAGTTAAATCAGAATTCTGTCTTTCTATCTTGTTCCAAAACAAATCAGATGATTTTGAATGGGTCTTTACAGGGGTTTATGGTCCCTGTGAGAGGTCTTCTAGACCAGGTTTCTGGCTAGAGCTAGATGTTGTGGCTTCTAAGTGGCAGAAACCTTGGTGCATTGGGGGCGACTTCAATGTCATTAGATTCTTACATGAGAAGAAAAATGGGAGGAAAATCACTAGGAGTATGAGGGAGTTTGGTGAGTGGGTGGACAGACATTGCCTCTTGGACCTTCCCAAACAAGGAATGGAGTTCACCTGGACTAACAACCAAGCCAATCCTGTCCTTAACGTGCTAGATAGATTTCTTATTAATGGGGAATGGGAAGCAAAATATCCTAAGGTAGATCAAATCATCCTACCGCGACCTATCTCGGACCATACCCCTATCCTGCTGCGCACAGATGTTTCTAAATCCAACCCTCCTCCGTTTCGGCTAGAAGAGAGATGGATGTCTGATGCGGATTTTCTTCCTAACATAGAGATTTGGTGGAATGAGGCCCCAAAAGGAAAGAGCCCGAGTAATACATTATGGAAGAAGCTTCATTTCCTCAAAGACAAACTCAAGATATGGTCGAGGGACAAGTTTAACAAGTTCCAGAAAGAGTATTTGAAGCTCCAAACTGATATCCATGAATTAGACATCAAGGAGGAGGCCCAGCCCCTCTCTCCTATGGAGCTCAGCGAGAGGAAGAAGTTAAAAGAGAAGTTTGAAGCCTTTTTGGGGAAAGAGGAAGTGAGCCTAAGACAAAAATCAAGGGCTACGTGGTTGAAGGCAGGGGATAAAAACACGGCGTATTTCCATAGGATCTTGAAATGTAGGGGAAGACAAAATAGGATTAGCATCATCCTCCAAGATAATGGGTCCATAACGTCGGAGGAGGAGATCATGAAAGAAGCGGTGAATTACTTCACCAATCTCTATTGCGAACCAACCTTCTGGCGACCAGGTATTGAAGGTATGAATCTCCCGCACCTACCTCTGGTGGATGCAGAGAGTTTGGAGAGGGACTTGTGTGAGGAGGAAGTGATTCAAGCTATATTCGAGCTAGCCAAGGACAAAGCCCCGGGTCCGGATGGCTTCCCAATATGCTTCTTCAGTAAATGTTGGGAGATTATTAAGCATGATATGATGGAGGCTATCTCGATGTTCTCAAATTCGGCTTCGATGGATTGGAGGTTGAACCAAACCTTCATAGTCCTCATCCCCAAGAAGAAAAACAGTTCTAGATTCTCTGAGTATCGCCCGATCAGTTTGGTAGGGGGAGTATATAAGATAATATCAAAGGTCCTAACTTCCAGACTTGTGAAGGTGATGGACAAGTTGGTATCTCCTTTTCAAGGCGCGTTTATTGGTGGCAGACAAATCCTAGATGGTGTGCTTGTAGTTAATGAGTTAATAGACTCAAGGAGGAAAGCAAATAAGAGGGGCCTTATTGTTAAAGCTGATCTAGAAAAGGCTTACGACAGAATAAGCTGGGACTTTTTATACCAGATCATGGAGCGCATGGGCTTTGGTTATAAATGGAGATCATGGATTTATGGGTGCATATCCTCGGCTACTTTTTCAGTTATGGTTAATGGGAGGCCATCCATGGTATTTCAGAGCTCGAGAGGGATCAGACAAGGGGATCCTATCTCCCCCTTTCTTTTTCTGTTGGTGGGGGAAGTTCTGAGCCATTGTATGCAATTGGCGGAGAGTAAGGGCTGGATCTCAGGGTTTCAGGCTACAGCTTCGAGTAGAAGAGTTAACCATCTTCAATTCGCGGATGATACACTATTCTTCCTAGACGAGAATGCAGATCAATTGATTAAGTTAAGGGAGATCCTTTTGTGGTATGAATTAGCCTCGGGCTTGAAGGTGAACATGGAGAAGTCTTATGTCTATGAGGCAACAAAAGTGGGGGAAGCCAACCGCAACCATGAACTACTCAATAGCTTTGGCTGCCCGTTAGGCTCGTTACCAACCTCTTACTTGGATTTGCCACTAGGACATAGATACAAAGCAAAAGTCCTTTGGGACCCGGTGATTGAGAGAGTGAACAGAAAATTGGCTATGTGGAAAGGGTCGGTTCTCTCACGAGGTGGGAAGGTGACTCTTATCAAGTCGGTGCTCCAAGCTCTTCCAACTTACTACCTCTCGCTCTTCTCTATCCCCTCCGGGGTTCTAAAGACTATTGACGCTAAGATGAATAATTTCCTATGGAATGGGAAGTCGGAGAGTAAGAGAATGCATTGGGCGGCTTGGAAATACGTTAACACTGCTAAAGGTAAAGGTGGTCTCGGCATAAAGAAGTTGAAGATCATGAACCAAGCTTTGTTATGTAAATGGATTTGGAGATTCGACCAAGAAGCCGGAAATCTGTGGAGAGAGGTGGTGGGGGATAAGTATGGTGAAGATCCGGAGCAATGGGCTGCTAAGGTACGCAACTCACCTTTCGGTTGTGGTGTGTGGAAAGGAATTCAAGGCTTCCTCACCAAGTTTCGTAGTCTAACAAGGTGGGAAGTAGGTGACGGGAGGAAGATTAAATTCTGGTCTGATATTTGGTTGGGCCCTACTAGCCTTATGGCTCAGTTTCCTTTGATCTACGCTATAGCTTCAGATAAAAAGGTGTTGGTGCAGAACATGTTCAACCAGGAGACCCAAGTCTGGGAAGTCAATGTGAGGAGGGCGTTAAATGATTGGGAAATCAATTCGTACTTGAGTTTATTAGAGAATTTACAGTCAGTCAACCTAGGCAATGAGGAAGATAAAAGAGTTTGGATTCATGATGCAAAGGAATCGTTATCGGTCAAACAGTGTTATGGATTACTGGATGGAGGAGACCAAATCATAGCTCCAACCTTAGTAAAAGTGCTAAGGAGGGTGGCAGCCCCTCCAAGAGTTGGATTTATGCTTTGGGCAACTTTATTAGATAGGTTACCGACGGTGGACAAGCTAAAACGCAGAGGATTCCAGATGGTCAATCGATGTGTTCTATGCAAACAGGAGGAGGAAACAAGAGATCATTTATTCCTTCACTGCAAGGTAGCCAGTGGGATCTGGTCCTACTTCCTTTCGACTTTGAAGTTAACTTGGTGTATGCCCTCAACAGTACCTCTTCTGCTCGAGCAGTGGCATTCCATCCCGAAGCCCAAGTTTAGGAAAGAGATTTGGAACCTTATCCCAGTCGCAATAGTGTGGAGCATATGGAAGGATCGGAATAGCAAAGTGTTTAAGGAGGCCAATGGGAATACGAGCCTAGACGTGGATGATGTAAAGTCGATTATATGTGTGTGGGCGAAGGGCATCCCAAAGTTTTGTCATTCGTCTTATGTCGATGTAGTTTGTAATTGGGAGGCGTGGATATCGTGAAAAATTCACCTTAGCCTTCCTTTTCTCTTTTGTTTTTATATTTTTTGGTGCTGCCGCTGTATAGTTCCTTTTTTTATATTCAATCAAATTTTCAAAAAAAAAAAAAGCCTATAACTGAGACATTGTCGATTTGGTCATTTTTACTGCCTCATTTCACATCCCTCTTGCGAGTTAAGAACTTCGGTCATTTCTTGGACAACTTCTCTTTGATCCGAGACAAGCCATTTTCGGAGATACAAGATTTCTCAATACTTAAGCTTCCTATCTGATACAATAGTTTTAGTACAATTATCTTCTTTATTTATGTTGTTTCCGGGCCCATTCTTCTGTTGGGTTACGACGTTTAACATCATATTTTCGTCGGTAATTTTGCAAATGAATTGTTAGCAACCGAAGCTTTTACTGCTCTTAAATATTAGCAGGTAATCTTCATTAGAAATAGTTTCAAGCAACATACACAGACTCTGATTATATTTACAGTCTCTTTTTCATCATTTTATCAACGTATTTGGTTAATTAACATCTAAGTTTTGCAGTCTGACTTTCTGCCCCAATCACACAGAGCAAAGGTACCTGAAATGGCTCAATATTCTCCCAGAATCAGTTTCCTGTGCAGAGTTGAAGTTCCATCCATACTGCCGTTAGATAACCATGTCGGGTTAAACTGATATAGCATTTCCTGTGCCTTCTATAACTCGATCCAAAGCCTTCCTACTTCACTCTCAACCCACTTTATCTGCTAAAACACCGTCTATTCAATTCAATAGCCTGGTTCTTCCACTGTGCTCGCTTGTTCTGATACCAAATTGCTACCTGTCTTAGCTGCGACCTGAGTTCATAAGCAAGCTGGTTCGTTCAGTCTGGCTCGAGCTTAATATCATGATTGAAGTTTGATTCTAAAATCGTCACCTGAGTTTTCAGTGAGTCGTTTCTTTAGACTTTTAGGTCTTCAAAAAGCCATTTCGGGTTGATTTTTCATTAGGAAAGAACGAACTGAGTGATCGGATGGTCTTATAATTCCTATGTGAGTTCTGGTTCTCTGGTAATTGATCAGGATCTTGGCTAACCTCTTTCATGCTTGCAGTTGGTATTCACAAGCTTGCAAGATCCAATCCCACAAATAGGAAGGAAAATAATCTCTTCAAAGTCCATGGATGCGGTCTGGTTATTATATGTAAGTCCCACGTTCTTAGAGATACGTTTTCATTTTTTAGCATAATTAGAGACAATGATTTGGAAATATGGATATTCATGGATCTGCTGGTGTACTTCATTAGCTGCTATCATACAAACTTTTGAGGGTCGAAATCGATATGCAGAAACAGGTGGTTTTTTATATGACCATATCGTTCTTCCAGATGATCTTAGACTCTACAAGAAGTGATGGTTCTGCTCATTAAGATTCTGCATTTCCACTCTTATCAGTTGTGCCCTTCTCTTGAATGACTTGTGTTTTTCTTTT
The DNA here is from genome assembly GCA_002897215.1 of Eschscholzia californica subsp. californica. Lineage (NCBI taxonomy): Eukaryota > Viridiplantae > Streptophyta > Magnoliopsida > Ranunculales > Papaveraceae > Eschscholzia > Eschscholzia californica. Next base: position 29,159 of record BEHA01004716.1, read on the forward strand.
TCTCCCATTTTTTTGTTTGTCGAAGTTTTGTTAATCTTACACTACCATCTTTAGTTGTAATGTTATAAAAGTTAAAGAAAATGTTTTTCGTCTATTGGTTTCGGTCGTCTTGTTTGTTGCTATCCTATAATGCCCCGGTCTAACGTTTTCTTTGTCTTGTTTGTTGCTATCGTATAATGCCAGGCCTGATGTTTTCTTTGTCTCGTTTGTTGCTATCCTATAATGCCCGGTCTAATGTTTTCTTTTGTCCTGTTTGTTGCTCTCCTATAATGCGGAATCCTAACAGAGGAGTTTGATGAAATTCAGTCACCTTTTAATGCCTACCTTTCCGTTCACATCTAAAATCTTTTAATTAATAATTCATAGTCCAACGTGTGTGTTTGTATATAGAAGAATCACTTCGGGCAAGGAAAATGATTGAATGGTACTTTGAATCATTAGTATTGAAAAGTTGTGAGCTTGAATACCATTTGATGAGTTTAGTTGATGAAATCATGTGGGTTGGAGGATCATTAGCACGTCCCCAACCCCACAACTTATTTTTATGTACGCTTTGAATAGTAGTTGGACTTTGAGTTCATTTAAACTTCCATTTCAAAACCTTTGAACTAAATGGTTGAATATTGATGATGAATCAAACGACAATTTATCTGTAACCTTGAGAGATAAACCAATTTGATTTACTCCACATTAACTGAATTTTTCCCGTTTCTACTTTCCACTTCAACAATAACTCTCCCTTCATGCTAAAACTTATGTCGTCAATAACGGCCTTACTGCTTGAGTTTTGTTGAACTTGTAAAATCTACGTTACATTATTGTGTGTAGATTCCACAGGAAATGTTTCATTGGGCTCAACTTGAACTAAATGAGGCTGAATAAGCTTGGGACTACCATTTGAATGATAGTTGGCTCTGGAGGGCCATCCTTGATTGGGTTCAACTTGAGCTAAAGAAGAGGCTGGATGAACTTTGGACTACCAATTGAATGATAGTTGGTTCTCAAGGGCCATCTATCAATAGTATTGCTTGAAAAACTCATTAGGACAAAAACTAGACAAAGGAAAAAGAGTACAACGCGTGTATACGTGGTATCTTTGTTGCAGAAGAAACTTCATTATATAATATTCTCCGGCGACTTCTGCCGGAGAAGGTGATGAGGTGGCCTAATAGATGAGGTGGCGTGACATGGCAGAGAGAGAAAAAGAGATGGAGGAGAGAGAGTGACGGAAAGTTAAAGTTAACGGTTTTAGGGGGCCATATGGGTATTTCTTGTAAAGTGGGGGGCCAGGCGGGAAGCTGGTCACAAAGTAGGGGCCATTAGGGAAATAACCCTTTAATTTAAGTAAAAACATAGTACGTTGTTTTTCTGAAGGTAATTTAAAGCCATCAAGGGCTTTTATGTAAATAACAATATCTAGATTTCCATATAGAGACAAAATAACTCCGCCATTAGGTGCATGTCAAGGTCTTCTAGAACAATCAGACTTATCAAAGATCTAAATGTAATGCATCCATAATAGGAGAATATATTTTCTCGTAGTCGAATTCAGGTTTCTACAAGAAATCTTATGCCACAAGTCTCGCTTTATGACGAATGTCCTTCATTGTTATTATTGCGTTATTAGGTCGCCTTCAACAAGGCACAATATCAAAAGCTAATACCATTAATCGAAGGTTCAATTCCTAAACTTTATACGTTCAATACTCATTAATTTAATCGCAAGGACACCTTTACTGACTTGAGTGTCGTAGAGGTTTCGAAGTTCTTTGCAAGTTTCGAATCTTAGTTTTTGAGGAGCAGTTTGAGATTCAACGAAACAGTCTCTTATCCTGAATGATACCCAAAGCCAAATTTAGACGTCACCACAACCGACTGTATAAGAAGTTAACCTTTTGTTTTAATAAAGGACTTTTAATGATGGAGGTTGTAAAAGCAAAAAAATTGGAGAAAGAAGAAGGTTGGAAGAGAAAAAAAAAGAGAAATTAGATCGCGGGCCATGTCTTAGCTTTCTTCAGGGTTTTGCCCGAATTGTTCGACAGATTCTCACGCGTTACGCACCCGTTTGCCACTTTGTTCTCAACTGTTCCCACCTCTTGAGCGAGACAAGCTACCTTTATCTAGGAACCTCTTTTCCTTCAACCCAGCTCCCTGAAAACAACTTTCAACTTGCATGTGTTAAGCATATAGCTAGCGTTTGTTCTAAGCCAGGATCAAACTCTTCTTTTGAGTATCATTAGGCCCTGCAGTGGTAGAACATGGTGAACCAGGCGTACTCCTGAACGTTTCTTCTCTTATGATTTTTGCTACTTTGTTTAGTTTAGTGATTGATATCAAAGTTTAAGTCTAGTCACTCAACTAATCCACTCGTGGAGTGCTAGTGGTATAGTAGGATTCATCTCACTGCTAGGTCCTCTTCTCTTCCAAAGGGAAGATTCCAAGCAGCATGTCGGATCCGGGGAGGCGGTAGCAGCTATCAAGGAACCAATCTCTATTTCCCTTCCAACCGATCTTACATAGAGCGTTTGACCCCATCTCCTCACTCTAAGCAACCAACAAGCAACTTCAATACCGGGCCGTGTTGGCCCCTATGTCTATGTGTCTATGTCTTCAAAAAAGTCTCCTTTTATTGATGTCATTGTAGGGGTTGTAACTTTCGAAAGTGCTTTAAGGCGAATGGTCAGTAAGGTCAGAGAAATTCTTCCTGCTCGACTCCTTTAGTTTCTTTTTCAATGCCTTGAGATTAGCAGTCAGCCTACACATAGATTTACCGTATCTTGGGTGTTTTCGCCTAGCCTATTGGGCTAGATAAACCTATATTTCTCTGCCCTACTTGTTGAATACTTGAACACCAACGAGCTCACTTTTCTCCAGTGTGAAAATCTCAAATACGACATAACATAAAAGTCAGAGTCAGACTTTGTGGGCGTTTCCTTCTGGGGAAGGAAACCCTACTTGGTCCAACCCCGGAATGGAAGCTCAGCCATTGGCATACCAAATTCATAAGCGGACAGCTGAGAAATGATATGTGACCGCCTCTTTGCCAGAAGGGAAGATGACAAAGCCCTTGGATAGCCATCCCCGTTGGTGAGTTGGTCAACTCACACCCGCCCTTCGCTCGAAAAGTCAGTATTAGGGCGATATAGCAGTTCGCGAGCTTGATGTTCAAGAGTCTAGTAACACTTGGATCGATGAATCGACAAATGTAGGGGAGATAAGGATTTAGGGTATTCATTTTTTAGAAATAGCAAAACAAGACACTACAAATTTTAAAATAGCGGAAAAACCAGTACGAATAAAATTATCCAAAAAAGACAATACAAATCTAAAATGGCGTTGGTATCTTACTCCTTATTTTCTTCAAATTTTTTACTCTTATCAGTCTAGTCATTGTTTTTTTTTCTAAAAACTTTTTACTTTTGTTTGTTTTTTCTTACTTTTCCTAAAGTCTCATTTTGTTTACAATTATTCCCGCCATGTTTTTATTTCTAAGTCGTTTTTTCTGTTTTTCTAACCATTCTTTTACCAAATGTTGTGTTTGTTATTCTTTGGTGTTTATTCTTGTTTTTTTACTGTCATTCTCGCTGTTTTATGAATCATTTTTTTAAAATATTTTCTGATGCTTTTCTTGTCTCTAACTTTTGTTTACTGAAATGTTGTGAATAATGTCTTTTCAAATATACAAACTCAAACAAGAGTTTGTATTGAACAAACACCTTTCTTAATTAACCACGAGTTAAACATAAGGGAATCTAAACTAGATATTTATCGAACACACATGTTTGCATCGAACAAACAATTGTTTGTGTCGATCAAATATTATTTTGTATGGATCATTTTGATCGTCTTTTTAATCTACAAGTCGAACATAAATGAATTTAAACCAGATATTTATCGAACAAACACTTGTTTGCACTGAAGAAAAAGTTATTGTATCGATCAAGTATCAGTTTTTATCGATCATTTTGGTTATTTTAAATAACAATGAGAAAACCACAAACACCACAAAAACTGTGACGTTCTAAGTCTTAGATTCTAATAATTTTTGTCTCCGCTTTTGACACTCAGGGTCAAGCCACAGGTACGTGATTTTGTTCTGGGTGAGGACTCTATAAGCCACCCAAAAGGCCTTATCATGGCGAAGACACACGATTCGCTTTATCCGTCTGACTAAGCAGCAACACTATGAACCCACCACATGTACCATATTGTCCTCACTTAGCCACCACCCACATTGATGTGAGGTTTTGTTCCGCACAGGAAGATCTCCCCACTTAAAAAGCTTATGCGTGCACCTATAGCTCATCATGCTCCTGACACTCTTGCAAGTGATGTTGGATTATCAAAATCCCACACCCTTGAAAAAGAGCCGTCCCCGACTCTGATACCACTTATGACGCCTCAAGTCTTAGCAATTAACGATATTGTATCCGCTTTAGGCACCTGAGGTCCAAGCCCGCAGGTAAGGGGTTTTATTCTCGATGAAGACTTCAAGAGTCCACCAAAAAGTTCTCGTAGTGGGCGAAGACACAAGAGTCGCCTTACCCATCACAATACTCAATGATATCGTGGACCCATTAGGTGTACAGTATTATCCTCACTTAACCACCACCCACCGTGGTGTGAGGTTTTGTTCAACACGAGGAGGTCTCACCACTTACTAAGCTTGAAAGTGAACTTATAGCCCAGACTCCGGACATTCTCGTGGGCGACGTGGAACTATCACAAAAACAAAAAGATCAAGCAGATAAAAAACTACAAAAACAAAAGGAAAGAAAACCACAAACACAACAAAAGTAGAAGATCAAACATTTAAAAAACTACAAAGAATCGAAAGAAAATGACTAACTACAAACCACAAAATAGAAGATCAAATATTCAAAATCCACAAAAAAAATTGAAAGAAACCCATAAAAAGAGTTGAAACACACAAAAAAAGTTTTTGTTTGGAATTTTTGTCGCTTTTAACAAAAATGCAAAAGTCAAAATCTGAAAATGGATATCAACTAAACATAAGCTGAAAACATTACAACTAAACAAAACTAAATCATTAAAAGCTTGTTAGGAGATGAAATCAACATGATAAGCCCTAGGAAACAATAGATCTGTTATTTGTTCAAAAACGAAATAAACAAGGATCGAGAAAAATCAAATTAAATCGATAAACAAAACAATCGACCATCTTCATTTGGTTTGATTTATACATTTGTTTTGATTTCAAATTGGTTAACAAAACCTAATCTAACATTAATATTCTCAATGGATGTGAAAATGTTGTTCTAAATTGAGCTCCATTAGTGTTTACCTATATTGAGTTATGGAAATTTAGATTCTCAGACATCCAAACGCAAAAACACGAGAACAAACGGGGAGAAGCATAAACGCTCTAATCATTGTTTTAGAGAAATACACTTTGCCCGCTATTACTCTTACTAATGTTACGATCTTTTTAATTTCACTCGTTTTTTATCCATGAAACAGGTAAAAGAAGTGATATGAAGCCTTCAAGTCGGTGAACACCAACTCGACAGTTATAAAATAGGTCCAGATGAGAATAATCTCGAAGCCATTAATGTAGATGATCTCAGTCGATTCATCTTCTTCAATTCATCTTCGTTGATTCAATGCAGAATGAAGAAGATAAAAAACAGAATAAAGAGAACGGAGGAGAAAGAGGGGGTAGAGTCGACTACTCGTCTTGGGAAGAATACGAGGGGTTTAACTTAGTTTTAATATTTTATATAAATAAGGGTGATTCTGTCGTTATGATAAAAGTGTTTTGTTCGCCTATGTGGATGAACAAAATAATTCATTAAACTGCCATTTTGTCACTTTAATTTAGTTGAACTGTCATTTGATAAATATAATTTTGACACAAAAATACTATATTGGTGTTTTACTTGTGTACCGGACATTAGACCAAGTTTTTTTTTGCCTAAATACCGATTTTTTCCAAGAGAAAGGTGTAAATCTTGAAAAGAGAAATTAAGGCAATGTTTGGCGCGCGGGAATGGCGTGGGAATGGAATGTGATTACCGGGAATCACATTTCAGATCATTGTTTGACTTGCGGGAATGGTGTGGGCCCAGAAATGTGATTCCCTCAAAAATGGGTAATAGCAAACCAAGGGGGAGGTGGGTTTGTGATTCCCATTCCCCCGGAATCACATATATTAATATTTATTGACAAATATATCCTTAACAAAATATTGAATTACCAATTTTATTTTTTTTGTATGATTTGGTATTAATAAGTATTATTTATGTTTATGAACAAAATTTGATTTTAGATAAATTTCTATTTAGGTTTACGAACAAAATTTTATTTTAGATAAATTTTTATTAAGATATTTATTTATTATCCTTAAATTCTAACCCTTTGATGTATCGTGTTATTATTTCATATCTACAAATTTGAAAAAATAATACTGATTTTAATATATAACAAAGTTGATGTGTATATTTTATGCTAAAAAAAAGAGTTGATGTGTATTTTATGTAGTTTAAGTAAGGGTAAAAGTGCACTTTTACAAATATTTACATTCCTATACGAACCAAACGCCTAATTAGGAATATGTCAGGAATCAAATTCCCATTCCTCGTCAAACCAAACATCAAACTACAGTAATCTCATTCCCAGGAATCACATTCCATTCACACGCGCCAACACATGGCCTAAAGACCGTTACCTTACCAAAAGCATGTAAATAGGGGGTCGAGATAGTGTACTAACAACATTCGGAGGGCCAAACAATGAAACAAATGAGTTGGTTCTACTTGGAGGGTCAGACATGGATTAACATAGACTCGACCTTTCACAGTTTCACGCTTGGAAATAGGTGCTAACCGTTGTCATAATTATTAATCCAACAACCTTTAAATTGGCGAAAAAACCCCTAGTCGCTTCCCCAATTGAACCATCATTTAGGGCTAATTTAGTATATTCATAAACCAACACTTTTTCACTTTCTTGACAGAACCCCTTCACCTTCTCTCTCAAGTTTCATCATCAGTCATTCAGTCATCTCTGTTTCTCCCAACTTTCTCTCTCTACTCTCTAGTCTATAAATGTGACAGTGACATCAAAATCAAGAAGAAGAAGAAGAAGATGCAGAAATTCTTCCGCAAAGGATCGACCTCTAACGATCATACCCATGAAACCATTGAAACTTCTCCGTCTCAATTTCAATTTCATAGTCAAAATTCTCATGTTTTTGCTTCTGGTACAGGTCCAGCAAGACCCCTCCGTCTTGTTTACTGTGATGAAAATGGGAAGTTCATGATCGACCCTGAAGCTCTTTCTGTTCTTCACATCATTAAAGGAC
>BEHA01004716.1:53436-64527 GCA_002897215.1 Eschscholzia californica subsp. californica
TCCCCAATTTCACTCAAAATTTCATCAGGGAAAAGATGTAATTTTGTCAAACCCATTTCTGCTACTGCTTCTTCTCCCGCCGGAGGGAGCGATTCCGCTGGGTGAGGTCCGTTTCCTCCTGTTTTTTTATCTGTATTGCCGGAATGTGTCAGAATTCAGGCTAAAAGTTCTGACCCACATTTTGATTTTTTTTGGTTTAATCAGGGAAGCTAAAGTTGGGTTTCTTGAGAAGTATCCAGCTCTTGTCACTGGGTTCTTTTTCTTCATGTGGTAAGTGATCACTGTTCTTGATTGGTCTCTATAGGCACCACCAAACTGCTAAACTCCAACCTCTTATAGCTTACTAAAAGAACTTGCTGAATTCATTGAGAAACCTACATATTACCAGTTTACCACCAATTAAAAATGGTTATTAGAATAAGAGCATCTCCAATTCAAAACTCTAATTGACTTATGTGTCTATTCAAAAACTTGACTGGGTCCAGTAGTCTATTGTGGTTAAGCCAATATGGAAGGAGCAGATTGGTTTCAATTTCAATATACTATTGGTTTGAGTCTTGTTGTTTCCTATGCTTTGATACGAGTGTTGGGTGGTCTTTTAATTTTCTCACCCTAAATTTAGCTTAAGAGGTGAGATAAACTGATTAAATGCTTCTCCCGCAACCAATGCTGAATGATCCCACGACAGACTTCACTTCTCCACTATAAAAAGATAGAGAATTATAGCACTGGGTAGTGTACTAGACAAGTTCGGGAATTTTCGGAAAAACGATTGTTTAGTGAATAAATATCATATGAAGTTCGATTTTTGTACATATATATGTGCATTGTGGAGGTGAATTACGAAATTATCCTTTGGTTGCAGGTACTTCCTGAATGTGATTTTCAACATATTGAACAAGAAGATCTACAATTACTTTCCTTACCCTTAGTAAGTATTTTATGTTTTAATTATCCTGTACATATTCAACAAAAAGATCTATGGTTACTCTCCTTATCTTACTAAGTGTCTATTATTTTAGTGTAAGAATGGATTATTAACTTTTGTGTGTGCTGCGGTGCACAGTTTTGTATCGGTGGTGCATTTGTTCGTTGGAGTCGTTTATTGTCTGGCTAGCTGGTCTGTTGGTCTACCTAAACGAGCTGTAAGTAAAACGGTTAACCCTTTCTCCACGGTTAAGAAGTCAGTTAAAAGTGAACTTGAAAATCAGGGTGCATCCCTGCTTCAACCATCTTGTTACTAGTTTATTACACGGATTCTCAACTCTAACCCTAGATTGTTGAATTCCTCATGAACGTTAAATGTGGCCATTTTCACTGTTATTGTTCTTCTTTATGTAGCCCATGGACTCTAACCAGCTAAAACTACTCATCCCTGTCGCTCTATGCCATGCTCTGGGTCATGTGACCAGTAACGTATCATTCGCTGCAGTTGCTGTCTCATTTACCCACACTATCAAAGGTAATTTTCGCTTTTATTCTACAATACAATATTGTTTGTGAAGAGACTATTTGATCCTAACTTTATTTTTTGTTTCAGCTCTTGAACCATTCTTCAATGCTTCCGCTTCTCAATTCATACTTGGACAATCAATACCCTTTACACTATGGCTATCTTTAGCCCCTGTTGTCCTTGGTAAGTTATGAGTTTCTCAATCATGTTGCTTACAGTATACCATTTTCACTAACAAGCATATGAAATCAGTAATACACCAAACCCCGTAACTTCGTGAACTTCATACGTTAGGTGAAAACAATCCCGTCCCAAAATTCTGTCCTAATAAATGATTGGGACAGGTTGCCTTGGACCTGTATATTAGCCGGACACGTGTAGAGGGTGACCCATCTGCAACCTGCTCCATTAACATCCTTGCCAGTAGCTCCAACAATCTTAAATACGTCTTACAACTTGTGTGTCCCTTTGTATAGTTCCCATTTTGTTGATGTCTCTTGCTATATATCGTTGAGAAATGCAGGTGTGGCGATGGCATCCTTGACCGAGCTCTCGTTCAACTGGTTGGGCTTCATTAGTGCCATGATCTCCAATATCTCCTTCACATACCGCAGTATCTATTCAAAGAAAGCCATGGTTATGTTCTATATATACTAGTCTTGGTCATTTTATCACTCTAATGAATTCCTTTTAATAGCCTACTAATGTCTATGATGCTTGGTTACACTTGTTCGTTGCAGACTGACATGGATAGTACAAACCTATACGCCTATATCTCGATCATTGCTCTTATTGTTTGTATTCCACCAGCTATCATCGTGAGTAGCTTCAATCAACTTTGAGATGTACGAATATTTCTATTCAAACGAAATAGATTTGAAGATTACACTATGATTATTTGTTTATAGATCGAAGGACCCCAGCTTTTGAAGCATGGATTCACTGACGCGATTGCTCAAGTAGGGATGTTCAAGTTTGTAACAGATCTTTTCTGGGTCGGTATGTTTTACCATCTATACAATCAGGTAATCTTCTGCATGTCTTCACTAGCTATTCATGGCTACTCGTTATCGCTTATTTAGGAAGAATAAGTAGGGATTTATCATTGTTTCTTATGGGCCTTTTTCAGTTAGCAACCAACACCCTTGAGAGAGTGGCACCACTTACACATGCAGTTGGCAACGTGTTGAAACGTGTTTTCGTGATTGGGTTCTCAATCATCATCTTCGGTATGTGCTACCTTCTCCAGACCAGTTTACCTGAACCATCTTCGTTTGCTTGTACGCTTTATGTAAGAATAGTCCCACACGGACTAAGAGAATACCAGATTTGCGGCATGTCCACCAACTGCCAATTGTTTTGAATTGGTTATGCACAAGCATAATACCTTCACAGAGAAGTTATAACGTTGTTTCTTATGCAGGCAACAAGATATCGATGCAAACAGGAATTGGCACTGGGATAGCGATTGCCGGAGTAGCAATGTACTCGTTCATCAAAGCCAAAATCGAAGAAGAGAAGCGAGTATGTCCCGTGTAAAATTGTACAGCTTTATTTAAAAGTTATGTTGAAAAATATCGAAAGGCAGAGACTAATAAGTTTCATGTTTTCACCTCTATTCTTCCTGAACTCTGTCTAATGAAGGTTTTTATTTTACTCTGTTGACAGCAAGCAAAAGCTGCTTGAGAGGAAAAGAGAATGGATTTGATGGGAGAACTTGTTCAAATGGATCTGTCTGGCCAAGTTTGTATATCTCTGAGGCTCCTTTGTTTGTTGTGTGAATCTGGTTTTTAAGTCTTTTTTATGTGTTTTTCTTTCTCTCACTTCTCTCTGTGAGTCCATAAGGATTGATTTATCAGATTTAGTCGAAGAAATCTGTTGTATTTGTTGGAAACAAGAAACTTGGGTTCAATCTCACCATCATCTCTCCAGTTAAACTATTTCTTGAAATTGTAGTCAATCCTATTTCACATAGGAGCAGTTGACAATTGAATTCAATATTTCCCATTATTTGAATTGAACTGGTTGAAAAAAGCTTTAGGCACTTCATCACAGCGAAAGCGATGCTTTCCGTGGAAAGCTTTGTTGGAGAAACTAAAAAGAAGAGGAATTAAGCAAAAGTGTTCTCGAAAAACCCTTGTCAGGGGGTGAGGGCTGGTATGGTTGACGGGACACTTTTTTGCATGAAATGGTTCTGTCCATGGTTAACTCAAAGTAGGCACAAACTTGTGACAGTTTGGGGTAAGAGATTGGAAATAATTTGCAACAAAAGAAAAGATTTTAACTTTTGAAGAGTGGTTTTATACATCGACATTTGTGCTATTTATCTTTTATCACCTTCCCGAGAAGAAGACTGACGAAAAAGAGCATATACCACAAATCTGCTTCTTCTCTTTCGCCAGTCTTCTTCTCGGAAAGGGTATTAATTAGCCTGACGAGAGAGAAGAAGCAGAAAAAGAATAACATCGGACAAGGGGTTTAAATCTCATGAATAACTGCCTCTGGAAGGGAAGGAGTATGTTGAGGCTTTTGGGTTTATAGGGCTTGATAGCTAGGGATTCGGCATGGGAAAGAGAAAGATTTGGTCAGAGGGGTATTTCGGGTATAGGAAAGTATTGCTTATGCCTTGATGATGTCCGCACTGCCTGAAAAGTGGTTGAGACCAAAACGAACAGCCGGACACAATTGGGGGCCAAAACGGTGAGTTGGTCAACAATTGGGGGTCAAAACGAAATTAACCAAATATTTAATTTTACCATAGTAAACTGAAAGATACAACACTTGTAATAATCAAAGGTGGAATTTTGAGTACATGTATATTTTTTTTTTTTTGACCTAGAGTACATGTATATAGGGTTTACAATAGGGTTTGTAGAGATTGTTACATGAAAATAATTACAAATATGAAACTACTATTGAATTGAGTACACGTATATACGGTTTACAATATGGTTTGTAGAGATTTGTTAAACATGAAAATAATTACAAATTAGGAAACTACTACCTATACTTGCTACTCCTTGAATATACTTCAGTAGGCAAGCTCTGCCATGGCTTCTCTCTCTCTATCTTTGGGTGGCAAGCTCGGCCATGGATACTCTCCCTATATCTTTGGGTGGCAAGATCGGCTATGGCTTATCTCTCTCATTATTTTACTACTGATGATGAGCTTGATGAGTGTTCACGTTTAGTTAGGGTTTCTTTTACGCAATCTTCTGACAACACAGCAAAAACACCAAAATATTAACATATAAAACCAATTTGGTAGTTTTTTTTTATTTTCATGACGAAATATTATCCGGTCGTCTATCAGGAATGTGGTTCAACCAAGGAAATTCAGAATTACTCATAGTCTGAGATCACAGGGAGATGAAGCCAGGTAGTTTTAGGAAGAGAAAGAGAAATTAAGAAGGCGTGGAATGTTTAAGAATGATTAATTTAGTCTACCATTCTTTGGTGCAGCGGTTGTAAACCCCTCTTAAATCTATGAGGTCGTGGGATCGAGTCTCGAGATAAGCAGTTTGTCATTAAGATTTATCCCATGTAATTTAGACAACATATAAAGTAAATAATGTAATAAATTTATCAGGCTTTATGCCTCTTTCATGTTGTCAAGTTTTAGGCTTCTTTCTTTATGGTTTAAATGAGACAGTTATCGTGCTCATAACATCTTCATAATGTATCAATGTCTTGCAACGACTAACGTAGATCGTAGTCGATTTGTCAAAAAAGAATGATTAATTTAAAAGGAGATGGAGATTGGGGCCGCCTGCTAATAGCCCCGCCTGCTTATAACATTTCAGACTATTTAGAAAGAGATGAGGATTGGAGCGCCTTCTAATGGCACCGCCACCATAAAAAAGATATCCATTTACAACTAATAACCATGATCATTGTATTTCTATAGGGTTCACTAAAGCACTATCCTGAATTTATCAAGCCAATAACAAAATCCATAAACACAGCCACTCTTTCTATAGGGTTCACCAAATAACAGACACATGCAATTCACAAAAATGGCAACCTTCACAGATCAAAGTAAGAGAGAACAACTACAAAATTTGAGCCCTTCTCAATCTATTAACTCAAGATAAACTGATTCTACACTGAATAAATATTTCTTATCAATTATAAACTACATTTTGAAGTTATTTAACTAAACATAAAACAAATGTATCCAAACATTCTCACTCAAATCGAGATGATCACTTAGTCGGGTTTGAGTTCAAGAAGAAGAAAATAACCTCTTGATTCCAGTTTTCTGCTCTCCCGTCAACCTTGTCGGAAACCTGATATTAAACTTGATTTTCAAGTTTCCTTTCCTTGAAGGGTCTTTAGGAAGCGGCATACCTTCTCTTGGAACAATTTCTTCATGGTTTGGTTGAATCACACTTGTGATCGGAATCGTTAGGTTTCTTCCATCAAGAGTAGTGAGATGAACCGTATACCCTGTCAATGCTTCAACCAAAGATATTTTCTGAGTCACGATTAAATCGTTTCCGTCCCTTGTGAAAGTACTATGTGGTTTTTCGTCAATGACGAAAACCAAATCTGCAGGAGTTACATTAGGCATTTCGTTGCCTTTCTCTGGGAATGTTATCTTTGTTCCTTTCTTCCATCCCGGTTTTATGTTAATAGTTAGTATCTCCTCAACCGTCGTTGTTCTCCTGGTTAACCATGCATTTTAAGAAGTAAATATGATAGCACAAATATAAACAAAAACGAACTACATATACAAAAGTCGGAGCCAAAAGTCTTGGCCGAAATCATATGTTGAACCATGTCATTGTTAGAGTGAAATATATATATATATATATATATGTGTGTACCAATGGATTTGATACTCATAGAAAATAGCCATCCGACTGCAAATCACAGGATGCATGGAATATCAAACACGATTGACGATTTCACACAATAATATCCGTTTTAATCGACGCAAACAAAACCATCCATTTCAAGAGTAGAAGTATATATAGTAAGCATTAGCATATAGAGATAAAGATTGGGGTTTATTAGCAAGCAAATACAGAGTTACCTCGGCCTCGGCAATATGTGTAATGAGATAATCTAGTAATAGAATTTGAAAAGAAGTAATAAAACTTACCCACTAGCATCAACGATCTCCCGAGAGATTTTCATCTTCTTGGAGGCCCCTTTATAAAGATCTTCCAAGCTACAAGGCAATGTATTCTCTATTGCAGAAGCCTTACGAGGTTGATTCATCGATCCCCCTCCGAATGAAGCGAATGCATCATCCCCAAACATTCCACCAAACCTTGAAGCTCCCCTACCACCACCACCTCCCATTCCCCCAAATGGGTTTCCACCACCACCCATTCCTCCAAATGGGTTTCCACCACCTCCCATCCCTCCAAAAGGACTCGAATTCCCGAAAAATTCTGCAAAGATATCATCAGCATTTCTTGGGTTGAATCTAAAAACTGTTGGGCCATCTCCACCAGGGTAAAAGGAAGTTCCACCAGGACCACCAGCACCTGGTGGAGGTACTTGACCTTTTAACCCCTCTTCACCATATTGATCATACACAGCCCTCTTTTGAGGATCACTAAGAACCTGCAAAAAAATATGTTTATAGCACATACCAAGTGAATATAGAAAGATGTGGTAATGAAACAAAACAAACCCTAAACGCCTTAGGTTATGGCTAATTTTCAATAGCATAAACAGAGAAATTATGAATCAATTAGAGAGTAAAATTCATGAATTAGGTTAAACAAGTACTCTAAGGAATAATACAAAACAGATAACATTGAATATCAAAAGATCCAATTTTGAGATTGAATTAGAGTTGGGCGAATATCAACAAAACTTAACACGAATTAGTTGAAACAATAAAGATTACAATATCATCTGTTTTAATACTTAATCAGTAAAAAAACTCATCACAGAAAAGCAAGCAAATAGAAAAACCCATCACTGAATTATGTCAATTATGGTTACTCAATTAGAGAAAGAAAGAAAGAGAGAGAGAGGGGATTGAATACTTACTTCATAAGCTTCAGAAATCTCTTTGAATTTAGCTTCAGCTTCTTTCTTGTTATTAGGGTTTTTATCAGGATGCCATTTCATAGCAAGTTTTCTATAAGCTTTCTTAAGATCATCATCATTAGCATTCTTATCAACTTGTAAGATCTTATAATAATCAACTCCCATTATTTAACTCTTCTTGTTGTTACCTTCTCTTTCTACTAATAACTATCTCGGAAAAACTGTACTGAATCTTTTCCAATTGCCCTTGCTTCGAAATCGTAGTTGTTGTTGATCAGAAATCGGTGGGTTGGCGTTCGATTAAAGGAATTTAAAGAGAGAGAAATAGAAATTTGTATAGAAGGAAGAGAAAGGTGTAGAAGGTTCCAGAAAGTGAATACTCTCCAGAGCCTACTCGTCATCTTTGGGGATTTTCACATTATTTAAAGAAACTCGCCTTTTTTTACCACATCTTTCTATTACCGCTCCGGAGAGCCTACCTGAATCTGTCCGGCCCGATCCGCCCGACAACTAGTAGCGGGCTAGGACATAGTAGTGTCCGATCCGTCCGAATCCGATTCTATTATGTCCGAGTCCGATCAAACACGCCCAATTCCCACACCTAGGTGTGGGAATGGGTCAGATGACGGCCTTCAAAACACTCTTAATTCGGGCTCTGGGGATTTAATCAGGTAGGTTATTACCTTAGTTTTCAAAATTTGTCCAAGCTTGAAAAATATTTGAATTTGTCGAGTATCAGACAGTCGAATCTCGGATTTTCAATATCAAAATACATTTAATATCTAAGAAATTATTAATCGATTTCATACATCTTTTTATCAGGTCACCACTATATTTTGTCGCTTTGGTCACCACCATTATACAACCCTCACGTCCAGTGGCGTATCCAGAATTTAGTTTTAGGGGTTTCAAACTTACTACGTCACTTCCGTTTAGGACCGGCCCTGAGGGGTAAGCAGGCGAATCCTCGCTTCGGACCCCCAGGGCCAAAGGGCCTCAGAGGAAGATTATATAGAAAGAATTAGGGGGCCCCCGATTTATTTCATATTTATAAACACTTATTACTAAAAATAACAAGTAGTCTATTGTAGCTCAATTCGTAGAAAGCATGTCAAAGAGTCAAAACAACCAAGGTTCAATTTCAAGCATAAACATTTTTTCCTTGTTACATTTTACTTTTTTTAGATTACTTTACTTGATATTTTTTTTTTTTTTTTTGAGTAAACCTTACATCAAACAATAAAGTTACATAGTTCAGACCCAAAAGAAAAAGAAAGACCAATACAGTTACTTAGCGGGTCTATACATAACATAGTTAACAGTAGAAGGTACTAAAGAAGTAAACATTAAACTTGAGGGGGGTAAATCGAAGCCGCTAGTAAATGCGCGTCCTCATTCTGGAATTTGGGGCAATAGCAGAGAGACAACTGTTGTCTATTCACCCTCACTGGTAAGCCATTGATTTCCCTAATAAGTCTCCACGGGGTATCAATCTCGACTGATGAGATTAGGTCAATTAAGACCCTGCAATTTCCTTCAATTATACAATCTTGTAACCCTAGTTCCTGTGCTAGATTCAAGCCGCATTCTAATCCCTCCATTTCAACATGAAGAGCTGAACTGGGTTCCAAGCTCCATATTTTCGTTTCAATGATCCTCCCTTCGTGATTTCTTGCTAGAGCAGCACATGATGCTTGATTTCCTCTATATGATCCATCAAAGTTGACCTTGTATTTTCCCATGGGAGGAGGAAACCAGCTATTTATCTGCATAACGGAGTTAGTAGTGGAGGGAATATTAAGATTAGTGACATACCTTAGTTGTTTTTTTGCCGACCACCAACATCTGTTTAAATCGGGCGTAATGTTTCTAAAATGGCAATTGTTTCGAATTTTCCACCACTCCCACATAAGATACGTGAGTTTATACCAACTTTCTCTTCCATTTTCTTTTAGTTCTAATAATCTATTCAAGGTACTAACCGGATCTTCATGTATATGTTGTAGGTGTTGGAGATCTGCTATTTGAACCAATTCCTTGTATTTTGGGTAGTGGGCAAAAAGATGTACTATGGTTTCCAATTCACCTTCATTACACATAAGACATAACTGAGGTATGTATTGTACTCTTTTGCCAATATTGTTTAGAGTTGGTAAACCCTCTTGGATGATTCTCCAAATAAACAACTGTATTTTGGGGTTCATCTCTGGGATGTTCCAAAATCTTTTCCACTGAAATGTTTGTACTTGAATTGGCATTATAGGCATATTTTTTATATCAGTATAATACGATTTTGGGGAAAATTTACCATTATCTTTAGGGCACCAAATGAGATCATGTAATAATGTCGGCCATCATGTAATAATGTCGGACTCTGTAATAATGTCGGACTATTATCGATTAAATTAGGGACCCAAGGGTCCGAAATAATATTAATCGATCTGTCATCACCAATTAGCCAAATAATGTTATTTCTCATGGTGGATTTCGAATTAATGATGGCCTTCCAAAAAGGGGAAGAACCTTGTGTTGAATCTAACATCCAGAAGTTAGTTCCTTTAAGATACTTAGCCTCTAATAGCTTTACCCATGTTGCTTTTGGATTTGTTAGTATTCTCCAAGTCATTTTGGCTATTAATGATTGATTAACTTCTCTGATCGATCGAATGCCAATGCCTCCTTTATGCTTAGAAGTAGTTATTATCTCCCAATTTGTAAAATGAATTTTCCTTTCTTGTTGATTGTGCTCCCACCAGAATTCTCTTTCAATTCTTTCCAACTTATCAACTACTTGAATTGGTAACAATTGATAACTGCATGGATAGGTACAGAATGATCCTAGTATAGATTTAATGAGTACAGTTTTTCCTGCTTGTGAAATAAACTTTTGTTTCCAACCAGCTAGGGAATTTTCAAAATTTTCGATCAACCATTTATGACTCTGTACTTTGTTTCCTGGTTTGAGAAGTAATGCTCCCAGATATTTTTCTCGATCATTCATAAGTGGAGCTTGGAGTCTAGTAGTGAATTGCTGTTTCATTCCTTCTGGTACACCTCGGCTGAAATATAATGAAGACTTGGAGTAGTTTACCTGCTATCCTGAAAAGCTCGAATGTTCATTCATTATTTGTATTATTGCATTAAAATGATCAGTATTAGCTTTCTCGATATAATCAGGTCATCAACAAAGAGTAAATGTGTAATACTCGGGCTGGTCTGATTAATTTTGTATCCTGTAAACACTTTTTGGTTTTCATAATGATTAATCAGGAAGGAGAGAGACTATGAGGATAGGATGAAGAGATAGGGTGATAGAGGACAACCCTGTCTTAGGCCTCTCGAGGCCGAAAAATTGCCCACCCTTTTCCCATTGATCTGGATATTAAAGGTTGCATTCGAAATACAAGACATAATAAGATTCAGAATGAGGCCATTAAAACCCGAGGCCTTAAGAACCAATTCAAGATAAGTCCAGCTAACTCTATCGTATGCTTTGGCCATGTCCATTTTGAGAGCAAAAAGTCCCATTTTTAGCCCTAGAGTTGTGCATTGAATGTAATAATTCTTTGGTGATAATAATGTTGTCCATAATCTGTCGATTTGGGACAAAAGCATTCTGAGTCCAC
>BEHA01004716.1:75883-87409 GCA_002897215.1 Eschscholzia californica subsp. californica
TTAGACCACAATCTCGGATTAGAGTAGCGCGACATGTACGACTAAAGTGTACGATTCAGAACGGTTAAACTTTTTGAATTTTTAGAAGTTGGGCGATTTGGATATTGGTTGGTGCTTTTCACATAACTAGCATCAAACTGTTGTAAACCCGTGGTAAACTATTTTGTTGTAGAAATAGACTTTCCCCTAAGACGAACCTAGGAATTTGGTTGTGGAAATAGACTTTCTCCTAACATGAACTTAAGAAATTTGGTTGTAGAAATAGTCTTTCTCCTTAGATGAACTTAGAGATATGGTTGCAGAAATATACTTTCTCCTGAGATGAACTTAGGAAGCACAAACAAAAATGACATTCCTATGAATTTATTGATTCTTTCTATGATTAAAAGGCCACAACATACAGTACTTCTGCAACTGCATCTTCACCAATTCTACGTAGTGAAGTGAGATTTTCCTTATAGAACCTAATATACACTTTCGGTACGTAAAATCTTCGACTGTCCATCTTCTATTAACAAGTGAAAGCAACAAGATTTCTTATGCTTTAGATGATAGCCGATCCATTTTTCTCAAGTCCTTGAGGGTGATGTAGTAAAGCTTTCATTAAGAGAGCCATATCAAAATCACTTAAGCATTAATCAATTTGGTACTTCTTTAAGATGCTCTGCAAAGAAGTACACATGTCCAAAATTTCATTTTTTGAGGGAAGACTTCTTTCTGATTTCGGTGTTGAACTGGACTTTGTATTCCCTCCCACAACAATACCTTTGGCTGATTTAGGAATGGAGTTGGATTTTGTGTGTCCTTTCGTGGGATATGCATAACGAGTCTTATCCTCCCATTTGCCTTTCTTCCAAACGTTATTCACAATAAGAGAGCTTTTATCTATAGTATCTCCTTGATAACTAGATGAAACTCATGATACATTAAAGATATCCATTGGTGTATCAAGTTCATGGGCCTTTCTGGTGTATAAAATATCAAAACATCCTCAAGTTCCAATAGGGAACATTTTCCACATACCAAAGAATGTAAAGTTCCAACAAAACTATTCATTACCTCTACGTTGAGAAGTTTGATAAAGGACTTAACATGATTAGAAAAGCATTTCTGTCCGGAGATGGATGTCTAGTCCCTTTGCTACGTTAATCCTTTTGCATTTAAACTAATAAATTCTCCTGAAGGAGAAAGTGGTATGTGACGAACAACAATGTTCTTCAAGTATAGCGTTCCCAATATTGGATGTTGTAGACTTCAATTTTGAAGAAAGTAATTCGTCGTAGTATTTATACCATATGCTTGAAATACTTCAGTCTTTTCAGGCTGACTGCGCTGCTAATTAATCTGATTCATCAATGGAAGACATAAGTTCTAATGGGAATCCAATTAATCAACTTTTTTTTTGCATTTGATGGACATTGAAACTCTAAGATACAGTTCATCAGGAGAACTCATACTAGACCTTGATGTCCGTGGAAAATCATTCCGTAATATCCACACTTTCTCGAGCTCTCAAGAGTCGGTATAACCAGATTACTAACTAAGTTCCATGGCACATCAAAAGCCTTGCGACTTCCATAGTGATGTAAAATGGGCCAGCATCAATCTCAAAACTCAGGCTTAGAATCCACAAGCTTAGAAGTTTCACCATTTTATCCTCGAGAAATCTATATTTTTTATTTAGGGTGTCTATAAGGTCATGTTTGGCGCGCGGGAATGGAATGTGATTCCTGGGAATCACATTTTTGTAGTTTGATGTTTGGTTTGACCAGGAATGGAAATTCGATTCTTGACATATTCCTAACTAGGTGTTTGGTCCGTACAGGAATAGGGTTGTAAACTTTTGTAAAAGTTCACTTATACCCTTAATCAAACTACATGAATTACACATCAACTTTGTCATATTATTACTTATTCAAATTCGTAGATATGAAATAGTAACACGATATACCCAAGGAGTAGTATTTAAAGATATACTTTAAATAAGAGTTATTTCCCAAATAGCCCCCAACTTTATGACCAGCTTCCTGCCTAGCCCCCTACTTTATCGAAAATACCCAGATGGCCCCTTTTTTTTTTCTGTTACCGCTATAAGTCTGTTAACTAGTCATCACCTCTCTCCTCCATCTCATTACCTCTCTCTGCCACCTTATCATCTTTACCGGCGAAGGTCGCCGACCTTCAAACATAAAAAAAAAAATTCTCTCTTCTTCTTCTTTCTCTTTCTCTCTCCTCCTCCGTTTTCTCTCTCTTCAATCTCGAAATAGATTTCTCTCACTAAGAGAAGATGTAATTGCACCAGAAACTCTTCACAACCTCTTCCCTAAATAGTCATTCAAAAAAAAAACTCTTCCCCAAACTCTTATCACAAACCTAACCCTAATATTAGGGTAAAAATCTGACCAATTTGGCCTCTCAAAATCCAAAGTAACAGACTTTTGCTTATCCTTCAAAGGTTTGAAACGTGAGAGATGGCTAAGAACTCCACCTTTAACATTTGGATCGGCATCCTCAAGCCAAGGATAATCATGTTTCTTCCATTTCTTAATCACAGCAGCAATAGTTAAATCCTTCTTAATTGAATCAACTCGAGACTTCTTCCTTAATGTCTTCAAAGGAACACCACTAACACCATTACCCGATCTCTGTAGAAGATCGGAATCTGAAGTACCAGAAAACTTCAATACAGAATGAGGTAAAGTTGTCGCCATTATAGAAATCCAGAAATGACGGAGAACTAATCCTTTTTCTTCAAGATCGATAAATAGATTTTAGAAAACTGTATTTGCATGAAAAAATCAATTGAGCACGATGATTATAACCTAGGTGAGTAACAATCAGGAAAACAATCAGAAGTCGAATGAATGAGTTGAAGCAGAAGTACCTTGAAAATCACAGCGAGAGAGAGAGAGGAAATGAAACCCATTTGAGAAAGTTTTCAACAATATGAAGTGAAAAGAACAATACTTATGAAGAAATGAAGATTCAAGAAACAGATAATTGCAAAAATGACAAAAATACAAATTAAAGAACCACGAAATACCTAATTTCACCAAACATGGAAGTGAGATGACTGCATTTCTTGAAATTAAAGCTGGAAGTAATTAAGCTTTTGATTTGATTAAAAGGGAAGATTAGGGTAACTATTGTACTTGATCTTGTTTGGTGCTTCTCTAGGCTCTCTGATAGGCCTAAAAGGTTTCCCTAAAAGGTATATACTGCAAGTGCACGGTGGTCAAGTAGTAAAACCCGGTAAGACCGGGGTCGATCCGCAGAGACTAGTCAAACCCGTTCTTAAACTTAGAACTATCACGTTTTCTTTGAAAATTTGGTTTTGATGAAAAAATATCAAAATACTAAAACAGATAACGGAAATGAACTCAAATGGGGGAGAGGACTTAGGATTTTAGAATCCACCACATAAAATCATCTTTATCACAAATAGTTAACTAACTAATTCTTTTTTCTATAACTCAAAATTCTAGATAATAAACTATCCGAATTTCGGAAGATGTTTTCGATAAAATCGGTTCTTAGATCATAAAATTGTAATTGTCTTGTTTTGAAAAATAAATCTCTAAACTATTGTCTATCAATCAATAAGCATATATCATCTAAGAATTTAACCTAAGCATGATATATCAAATTTAAAAGTATAGACAATGAAAAGAAAATCAATTTAACAAACTAAAAGAAATTTAGACATTGAATCACAACCAAAAGAAATTTAATTAATCAAAACAAATGTTTTTAGAAGATTGAATATGATTTCATCATCAATCCTAATTAAGAGATTTAGTTATTCATGTTGATTAAGAAAAACATAAAGAATTATATTACATGAATCAAAACCAGAAAGAAAAATGAGAGAGAGAGATAACCAAATAAATGTTATCTTGATGATGAAGATGAATACTGAAGATGAATCGATGAAGAACATTTCTTCTCTACAGTTTTCTCTCTCTCTTACAGTATTCTCTGTTCTCTCTGACTCACTCTCTCTCTCTCTCTCTCTCTCTAAACAGTACTCTTAAATAAGAAGAAGCTCTCTCTCTCTTAATCTTTCTCTGTTTCTCTCTAAACAATAACACTAATCTCTCACTCTCAGACACTCAATGTTTCTTTCTTTGTTTCTCTCTAAACAATAGCACCAATCTCAGTAAACTCTCAAAGTAAAATTGCTTTGTATAAAGAGTAAACTAGAAAGTTGATGATGTTACGCCACCACCCCTATACACTAATTGTTACTCATCCATTATCACCAACCAATCCTTTCTTTGGATTTGACCATAGTTTTGAATAGTTTCAAAGTACTTTATATTTAAGTGAATGATTGACATGAAAAAACTAAGAAGAGAGAGACATAGACCTTACTTCTGTTAGAGCTCTGACCGGAAAAGAGAGGGTAGGAGAGAAGTCGTGTGGTGGTTTGGGTTTAAAATCCTAGTTTAATCATGATTTTATATCACACGGTAATTTAAAAATTGGTGACTCAATATTTTGTTAAGGGCATATTTATCAATAAATATTAATACATGTGATTTCGGGGGAATGATAATCACAAACCCACCTCCCCCTGGGTTTGCTATTAACCCTTTTCCGCGAATCACACTCCCAGGGGAATAGGATTCTCACGCCATTCCACAAGCCAAGCAATGATCTGGAATGTGATTCCCGGGAATCACATTCCATTCCCACGCAATTCCTACACGCCAAACTCGGCCGAATAGATTGCAAATTTTAGCCCTAATTTCATCATGCTTTCCTCGTTAATGTAAAAATGCACAACCTATAGACCGTAACGCATTGACGGCTGACTAAAAATGATTATAATTACGTTAGAAACAACATCAGGGAGGAAAACTATCTCCAATTGATTATTGACTTCCATAGGTCCATGCTCAACGCCGTAATTCCACCGTTCAAGTTTCTTTGACAAAAAGAGTGATATTCTTTAACCCGCAGTTGCATTTTTCGTACAAAACGTCAATACTTTCTTTAGATTCAGCAGTGCAGAATGTTCTACTATAAACACCGGTGTATCCAAAGCACTAAATACAGATTCAGGGAGAGAACACGCAGCCAATAAGCCAACTAGATGACTAGCAACTCCATAAAAACCACAGTCACTGCCAGAAAGACCAGAATCAGCATTGCCCACAACAACAGAGGGCACATGACTATAAGAAAACAGCACTAGTTGATTTCTATATGCATTTCTCACTGTTCCATGATAGACAACGAAAAGGTCGCGCATAAAATAGTGACGTTATAGGTCAAAGTTCCTAGAAGATCAATATTGTCGTTGAAAGATGTAGACCGACTTAATATAGAGTGAACAAAATACTCTAAATGGTCCAAACCACAAGGAAAGAGTTGTTATACCCACAACTATCATCATATCATTCAGTGAAACACAAAATAGTATCCCAGGGACTTTGACCTTTTTACCTCGAGAGATCCACATTTCTGATTAAGGTGTGTATAGTAGATTGCAAATTTTATCCCTAATCTCATCATGTTTTCCTCGTTAATGTCAAAATGCACTACCTATGGACTGTAACACGTTGACGGTTGACTAGAAAAGATCATCATTACGTTAGAAACAACATCCGAAAGGAAAACTATCTCCAAATGATTATTGACTTCCATAGCTCCATGCTTAAGGGCGTTATTCCATTGTTCAAGTTTCATTGACAAAAAACGTGATATTGTTTAACCCACAGATGCATTTTTGTACCAAACTTCAATACCTTCTTTAGATTCAACAGTGCAGAATCTTCCATTGTGGACATTGGTGAATTCAAGGCACTGTATGCAACTTCAGAGAGAGAACATGCAGCCGATGAACCAACTGGATGACTAGCAACTCCAAAAACATCAATTATTGTCAGAAAGACCGAATTAACATTGCCTACAACAAATGAGGGCACATGACCATAAAAACGGCAATAGTTGATTTATATATTTATGTCTCACTGCTCCATGATAGGCAACGTAAAGGTCGCACATAAAAAAAAAGGTTTTAAGTAAAAGTTCCTAGAAGATCAGTGTTGTCTCCGAACAATGTATACCGTCTTACTATGTAGTGAACAAAACACTCCTAATGGTTCGAACCACTAAGAAAAGAATTCTCCACCATAACATAAGATTGTTAGACACACAAGTATCGACATCCCTATCATTCCATGAAACACAAAACAGACTCACATGGAGTTTGACCTTTTTACCTCGAGAAATTTACATTTCTGATTTAGGGTGTGTATAATACTCCCTCCGTCTCATATTCATAGTCCATTATCGAAACTCACCTGATTTATTTTCGTTTTGTGTGTTCCTATATTGTCCTTATTAAATAAGAAAGCTAGCATTTATTGTAATTCAATCTAGTGAATTTTATTGGACAAAAGTAATGCATGCATCATCTTTCCTAATAAATGCACTTGATATTGATAGAATTAAGGAGGGGTTTATTTGCCAAAATATTGGATATTATAGGCTGTACATGGTATGAGACTTTCATTTTGAGACAACCCAAAAAGGAATAATGGACTTTCATTTTGAGACGGAGGGAGTAGAAATTCTTTCCCTAATTTCATCATGTTTTCCTCGTTAATGTAAAAATGCACAACCTATAGATTGTAACGCATTGATGGCTGACTAAAAATGATTAAAATTACGTTAGAACAACATCAGGGAGGAAAACTATCTCCAATTGATTATTGACTTCCATAGGTCCATGCTGAAAGCCGTAATTCCACCATTCAAGTTTCTTGGACAAAAAGAGTGATATTGTTTAACTAGCAGTTGCCTTTTTTGTACCAAACATCAGTACTTTCTTTAGATTCAGCAGTGCAGAATCTTCTAGTCTAGACACCGGTGTATCCAAGGCACAATAAGCAGCTTCAGAGAGGAAACATGCAACCAATGAGCCAATTAGATAAATAACAACTCCATAACAACCACTGTCATTGCCAATAAGACTGGGATTAACATTACCGATTTCAAATTTAACCTATGATTCCATGAAAGAGAAAACAGTTTCTCAGGGAATTTAACCTTTTCATCCACGGGAAATCTACATTTCTTACTTAGGTTGTGTATAACAGATTTCAAATTTTAGTCCTAATCTCATCATGCTTTCATTGTTAATGTGAAAATGCACTACCTATAAACAGTAACGCGTCGACGACTGACTAAAAAAGATAAATATTACGTTAGAAACAACATAAGAAAGGAAAACTATATCTAAATGACTATTGACTTCCATTGCTCCATATTCAAAGGCGTAATTCCACCGTTCAAGTTTCTTTGACAAAAAGAGAGATATTTTTTAACCCGCAGTTGTCTTTTTTGTACCAAACATCAATACTTTCTTTACATTAAATAGTGCAAAATCTTCCTCTGTAGATATCGTTGTACGGAAAGGCAATGTATGCCGCTCCAGAGAGCGAAAAAGCAATCAATGAGACAACTGGAAGCTAGCAACTCCATAAAAACCACAGTCATTACCAGAAAGACCAGAATTAGCATTGTCCACAACAAATGAGGGCACACGACCATAAGAAAACTGCACTAGTGGATTTTATATTCATTTCTCATGTTCTATAATAGGCAACGTAAAGGTCACGCATAAAAAATAAGGTTCTAAGTAAAAGTTCCTAGAGGATCAGTATTGTCTCCGAAAGATGTAGACCGTCTTACTATAGAGTGGACAAAACAATCCTAATGGTCCAAACCACTAAGGAAAAAATTCTCCACCATAACATAAGGATTGTTTGACCCACAAGTATCAACATCCCTATCATTTCATGAAACACAAAATAATTTCCCAGGGAGTTTGACCTTTTTATCATCGAGAAATATACATTTATGATTTAGGGTATGTATAACAGATTGCAAATTTTAGCCATAATCTCAACATGCTTTCTCGTTAATGTGAAAATGCACAAACTATGGACTATCACTTGTTGACGGCTGACTAGAAAAGATCATCATTACGTTAGAAACAATATCTGAAAGGAAAACTATCTCAAAAAGATTATTGACTTCCATAGCTCCATGCTCAAAGCCATAATTCCACCGTTCAAGTTTTCTAAACAAAAAAAGAGTGATATTGTTTCACCCGCGCTTGTATTTTTTTACCAAACGTCAATACTTCCTTTCGATTCAGCAAACAAAATCTTCCACTGTAGATTTCATTGTATCTAAATATACTGTATGCAGCTTCAGAGAGGGAACATGCAACCAATAAGCCAACTGGATGCTCGTAACTCCACAAAAAACACAGTCATTGCTAGAATGACCAAAATTAGCTTTGCCCACAACAAATGAGGGCAAGTTACCATAAGAAATCTGCACTATTTGGTTTCCATATGCATTTCTCACAGTTCCATGCCAGGCAACGTAAAGGTTTCACATAAAAAAAATATGGTTCTAGATCAAAGTTTTTAGAAGATCAGTATTGTCGTCGAAAGATTAAGACTGCCTTACTATAGAGTGAACAAAACACTACAAATAGTCCAAACCACTAAGGAAAGAATTCTCCACCACAACATAAGGAACGTTAAACCCACAAGTATCAACATCCCAATCACTCCCTTGAACACAATAGTTTTCCAGGGAGTTTGACCTTTTTATCCTCGAAATCTATATTTGAGATTTAACGTGTGCATAATAAATTGCAAATTTTAGCTATAATCTCATCATGCTTTTCTTATTAATGTGAAAATGCACTACCTATGGATTGTAACATGTTGATTACAAAATATCATCATTACGTTAGAAACAACATTTGAAAGAAAAACTATCTCAACAGGATTATTGACTTTCACAACTCTACGCTTAAACCTGAAAGTGTCACCTTTCATGTTTTTTGACAAAAATAGTGATATTTTTTAACTAGCTTTTTATACCAAACGTCAATGCTTTCTTTATATTTAACAGTATAGAATGTTCACTGTAGACACCTGTGTATTCAAGGCCCAACATGCAGCTTAAGAGGAGAACATGTAGCCAATAAGCCAACTCGATGACTAACAACTCCATAAAAACCACAGTCGTTGTAAGAAGGCAAGAATTAACATTGCCTACAACAAATGAGGGCACATGATGATGCAGCGAAAGACTCCGAAAAATCCTTAGATCTTCGTCTAAAGACTATAGAATCGAAACTTAGAAGATTTAAACTAAAGTACTGAACTTTATTGATACTATTGAATGAATAAAACGACTCCTAAATCCCCCCTTATATAGACTTAGGGTTTCCTTAACCTAATCAAACTCAAATAGCAACTTCTAAGAAAATAAAACACTAGACTCCCAAAAATAAGAAAATACCTAAACTAAAAACACTTACTAAAAATAGTAAAAACTACTAATTAAAAGTCCGTTTTTGAGGACCTAAACGATAGAATTTGACCCTCAAAGTGGGCCGCGTGTGGCTAGGCCACACTAAATGAGCGAAAGGCTATTTCGCACCATCCCTCAAACTTTCGTCCAATTCCGACACCCGTAGCTTCGGATTTGCCCGTTTTAGTCTGTCACCTTTATACTTGGCTGCATCAATTTCTTCCATGTATTTTTCGGCCAATTCCTCTATATCACATGACCATAATAAAACTGCACTAGTTGATTTCCATATGCATTTCTCACTGTTCCATGATAGCCAACGAAAAAGTCGCGTATAAAAAAATAAGGTTCTAGGTCAAAGTTCCTCGAATATCAATAGTGTCTCCGAAAGATGTAGACTGACTTAATATAGAGTGAACAAAACACTCCAAATGGTCTAAATCACTAAGGAAAGAATTCTCCACCACAACATAAGGAATGTTAGACCTACAAGTATCATCATCCCTATCATTCAATGAAACAAAAAACAGTCACACATGGAGTTTGACCTTTTTACCTCGAGATTTTTTCATTTCTCATTTAGGGTGTGTATAATAGATTGCAAATTTTAATCCTAATCTGTAACATCCCAAGATTTTAAGTTAGATGAGGGGTCGTTCTAAATCCAGACTAAGTCAAAAAGTTGGACTAAACTTGCAATCAGGCCAAACCCAGGGGGCTTTTTGCAGTCCGACGAAATTCAGGTACTAAAGTGAGATTTCAGATGGTTAAGGCCATAAACAAAAGCAGACTTAGGTCATGTTTGGCGCGTGGGAATGGAATGTGATTCCTGGGAATCACATTCCCCTAACGTGATTCCTGGGAATCAGATTACTGTAGTTTGATGTTTGGTTTGACTAGGAATGGGAATTTGATTCCTGACATATTCCTAATTAGGTGTTTGGTTCGTATAGGAATAGGAATGTAAATATTTGTAAAAGTTCACTTTTACCCTAACTTAAACTACGTAAAATACACATCAATTTTTTTTAGCATAAAATATACACATCTTTTTTTTGTTGAACTATAAAATATACACATCAACTTTGTAATATATTAAAATCAGTATTATTTTTTCAAATTCGTAAAATACACGATACATCCAATGGTTAGAATTTAAAGATAATAAATGAATATCTTAATAAAAATTAATCTAAAATAAATTTTTTTCG
Source organism: Eschscholzia californica subsp. californica (assembly GCA_002897215.1). Classification (NCBI taxonomy): domain Eukaryota; kingdom Viridiplantae; phylum Streptophyta; class Magnoliopsida; order Ranunculales; family Papaveraceae; genus Eschscholzia; species Eschscholzia californica. The sequence continues at coordinate 86,446 of BEHA01004716.1, forward strand.
TAAACTTAAATAAAAATTTATCTAAAATTAAGTTTTGTTCATAAACATAAATAGTACTTATTTATGCCAAATCCTACGAAAAAATAAAATTGGTAAATCAATATTTTGTTGAAGATATATTTGTCAATAAATATTAATATAAGTTTTCGTTTATACTATTGTCTAGATTCATGCTAGAAGTAGGAGATATGCATGCATCATTATGTGTAGGATGTAGGTGATCATATATGCATGATTTAAATCCTTGATTTCAATGAAAGTCGTATCGTTGGCTTGGAATATATTGATTATTGATGGGTTAACGATTTAGACTCTGATTTCGATGAGCTTTGTATCGTGAATTCTTGATGCGATGGTTTTATATATGCAAGCATGTTTTACGAATGATTTCTGCAGAAATAGTTTTTGGTACGGATTGTGATAATCGATGTTTTGAAAACATATTGATTTCGTATGTTGTATGTGATTGGTGAAGTAAGCTGAGACGAGTCATGAGGGTCTTGGCAGTTGTAGTGCTCCACTCTCTGGCCAGGATTCTCGTTTAGGTTGGACTCTCAGGGCTCAGGGATTTGCTACCCTTGATCGCTCGATTGAACTGTAAGCCTGTTTGGATCTCTCTACACGTTATGATATGACTCTTGGTTGTGCCACTTCTGTGTGTGATAAGATAAGTAATGTTTTAAAAAGCCTATCTCAGTCGAGGGCGTTACGGGCGAGTACCGAATCTGTTGAGATTGTTGGTGAAGGATGTTTTCACAAGAAAAGAGTATTATTTCGGTTGTTGACACGATAAATGCTTTTCCAAAACTAGAAGGAATAGTTGCATGCTAGGGTACCGATGAGAATATGCTTTTCGTCCCAACACGAATACTGAAGGGACGACCTGACTATTCGACTTCGGTGAAGCTAAGACGTATCTAGTTAAGCTAGGTGTATTTATTTATCACGAGGTTAGCTTTTCAAT
>BEHA01004716.1:88056-111771 GCA_002897215.1 Eschscholzia californica subsp. californica
GTAACGTGATTCCTGGGAATCAGATTACTGTAGTTTGATGTTTGGTTTGACCAGGAATGGGAATTTGATTCCTGACATATTCCTAATTAGGTGTTTGGTTCGTATAGGAATAGGAATGTAAATATTTGTAAAAGTTCACTTTTACCCTAACTTAAACTACGTAAAATACACATCAATTTTTTTTAGCATAAAATATACACATCTTTTTTTTGTTGAACTATAAAATATACACATCAACTTTGTAATATATTAAAATCAGTATTATTTTTTCAAATTCGTAAAATACACGATACATCCAAGGGTTAGAATTTAAAGATAATAAATGAATATCTTAATAAAAATTTATCTAAAATAATTTTTTTTTCGTAAACTTAAATAAAAATTTATCTAAAATTAAGTTTTGTTCATAAACATAAATAGTACTTATTTATGCCAAATCCTACGAAAAAATAAAATTGGTAAATCAATATTTTGTTGAGGATATATTTGTCAATAAATATTAATATAAGTTTTCGTTTATACTATTGGCCGCGGCTTTGGGGCATAAGAAAAAGTCTCTAGGGAATAAAGACTTATTCAATCGAGATTGACTAAATAGGTGTATTTAACTTTTAGTCCAAAAAATAATTTGATCATTTTTTGGCCCTTAGTCTTCATCTCTATCTTCTCTTCATCTCTTTACACAAAATCCGACCACCACCACCATAACTTCCGGCGACCACGACCATTTTTCATGTACCAAGATGTTTAGTTCTCTTACTAATTCATCTCTTCTATCCCATTTTACGTCTTTCACTCATCATCTCTTTCTCTCTAACTAACCCAAAAGAGGCCATATTTTCATGTATTGTACTTCTTATATTTCTGTCAAGTCTTATTGATCTTCACTTCAACCCAAAATAGAAGGAATTTCTAGAGACAGTGCAAGAAGAAGGGTAAGAGATGGTTCAACAAACCCATTCAGAGATCGACAATCTCATTAATATATCGGAAGAAAGCTCCTACCCTGGGCAATCTATGCTCTTTTTCCTTTAGCTTTACTTCGTTTATACTTTTACCCTCTTACTCACTTCAATCTCAAGTACCCCAAGATCTTCATACTAACTCCATTATCATAATCTCAACTACCCAAGATCTTCATACTAACTCCATCGATCATCAGAACCCCATATCCTAATCCAAGTACTATTTTTTTTCCTTTCCTTTTTTTACTGATAGTTAAATTTTCAGCTTTTTATACTAACCCGTAATTTTGATTTTCTATGTAATCTAGTCTTTATAGATCTTAGGTTTTCTCTGTAAAGTAGGTGTTTCTTTGACTTTGGGTTGTACAAGATGAGAATTTTGAATGTGATTATAGGTAAATAGGAAATGGGTTAAAGGACTTTATATAATGGTTAAGTTGTGTGTTTAATCAAAGATGGTATTTATAGATTTTAGTTTCCCTTCGTCGTCTTCAACTCAGGGGTTCCCCCTTTAAGGAGTTGAAGGTGATTAACCCCAGCAGATATGTTGGGATTCTTAGAGAGGGAAAGAGGGGAAAGTAAGAGAAAGACAGAAAAATAAGAACGAGAGAAAGAGGGGGGAGGACAAAGGAAAAAATGGCGGCAGTGAGAAGTTGTGTTGGTGAAGGTAATAAAGAAGATGAAGATTAGGGAACAATGTTTGATGTAGTCAGTTTTTGGACTAAAATTAAATATTCCCCCGAGAATGTACAAAAAACAATGAATTCCCTAGAGAATTTATTCCCCGGAGATTATTCTTTATGCCCCAAAGCCGCGGCCATACTATTGTCTAGATTCATGCTAGAAGTAGGAGATTTGCATGCATCATTATGTGTAGGATGTAGGTGATCATATATGCATGATTTAAATCCTTGATTTCAATGAAAGTTGTATCGTTGGCTTGGAATATATTGATTATTGATGGGTTAACGATTTAGACTCTGATTTCGATGAGCTTTGTATCGTGAATTCTTGATTGCGATGGTTTTATATATGCAAGCATGTTTTACGAATGATTTCTACAGAAATAGTTTTTGGTACAGATTGTGATAATCGATGTTTTGAAAACATATTGATTTCGTATGTTGTATGTGATTGGTGAAGTAAGCTGAGACGAGTCATGAGGGTCTTGGCAGTTGTAGTGCTCCACTCTCTGGCCAGGATTCTCGTTTAGGTTGGACTCTCGGGGCTCAGGGATTTGCTACCCTTGATCGCTCGATTGAACTGTAAGCCTGTTTGGATCTCTCTGCACGTTATGATATGACTCTTGGTTGTGCCACTTCTGTGTGTGATAAGATAAGTAATGTTTTAAAAAGCCTATCTCAGTCGAGGGCGTAACGGGCGAGTACCGAATCTGTTGAGATTGTTGGTGAAGGATGTTTTCACAAGAAAAGAGTATTATTTCGGTTGTTGACACAATAAATGCTTTTCCAAAACCAGAAGGAATAGTTGCATGCTAGGGTACCGATGAGAATATGCTTTTCGTTTCCACACGAATACTGAAGGGACGACCTGACTATTCGACTTCGGTGAAGCTAAGACGTATCTAGTTAAGCTAGGTGTATTTATTTATCACGAGGTTAGCTTTTCCATGACTGTGGAGTCGCCTAGTGGGAGAGGGGCTTACCTACCTAGGGGTAAGCCAATTTCTCGAGAGAACTTGAGTACCTGGGTTAATGTCAGTATGGGACGGTACTAGCCCAAGTACTATAGAGTTCTCTGGGTAACTCGCTGTTGATTGAGGAACATACCATGAGTGTTGTTGGATGTTAGAGTAGGATTGATTAATATTTATACGAGTGCATGTTTTATTGCGAAAATGGTTTTATCGTAGTTTTATTTTGGGACTCCTCTACCAGTTAACTCATGTCGGTGAGTTACTGACCCCCTACCAGTGTGTTAGTATGCAGGTTCCTAGTTAGAAGCATCTGTAACGACAGGGTTAGCAGATGAATTGCAGGGGTTGTGGTGTGGTGCCACTTTGATGTTATTTCCTTTCACTTCGGTTTTGATTTATCTTCGAAGTTATACTTTTATACACTGAACACCTTATAATGTAAATATATATGTATCACATAGCAGGGGTGTAAGGTTGTGTGCAGGTTGAGTTAACCTAGTGTTGGTGGTTCAGCTTGGAACCAGAGTTTTTAGTTGAGTTATGTCTTATTTTTAGCTTCCGTTATGTATGTGTATGAGAATGTATGGTTTGCATGACAGGTTACAGGTACGACCGGTTCGATTTACAGAGGAGGTGCTGCCGGATTTTCGGCTCGTCTGTGAATTGTCGGGGCGTGGTCGTGCCTAGTTATGGGGCACGGGGCGTCACATAATCTCATCATGCTCTCCTCGTTAATGTGAAAATACCATACCTATTTACTGTAACGCATTGTCGGCTGACTTTAAAAGATCATCATTACGTTAAAAACAACATCCGAAAGGAAAACTATCCCCAAATGATTATTGACTTCTATAACTCCATGCTCAAAGCCGTAACTCCACCGTTCAAGTTTCTTTTACAAAAAGAGTGATATTGTTTAACCCGTAGTTGTCTTTTTTGTACCAAACGTCAATACTTTCTTTAGATTCAGTAGTGTAGAATCTTCAACCATAGATATCGTTGCACCGAAAGGCATTGTATACAGCTTCAGAGAAGGAACATGTAATCAATGAGCCAACTGGATGCTAACAACTCCATAAAAACCACACTCATTGCCAAAAAGACTGGAATTAGCATTGCCCACAACAAATGAGGGCACATGGCCATAAGAAAAACTGCACGAGTACATTTCTATATGCATTTTTCACTGTTCCATGATAGGCAACGTAAAGGTCGTGTATAAAAAAATAATTTTCTAGGTCAAAGTTCCCAGAAGATCAGTATTGTCGCCGAAAGATGTAGCCTTACTATAGACTTAACAGAACACTCCAAATGGTCCAAACTACTTAGGAAAGAGTTCTCCACCACAACATAAGGAATGTTAGACCCACAAGTATCAACATCCCTATCACTCTACAAAACACAAAATAGTTTCCCAGGGAGTCCATATACCAATGTGGGTCTTGAGAAAAATTCTCAAGACCAAGCGTAGCAAATGATTAAGCAAAGGTGGGTGATTTAGGGAAATAAGAAAGTATCTGAGGTGCACAGACTTTCTCAAAAATTGGTTAGCTTTAGTTGATTCATTTTTTTAATTTGTTAGAGGGAAATCATTTTGAGTGAAGTATTTTTGCTTTCGTTTTTATTCTCCACCACTCTACCAAACGATTTTAAAAATCGCCGGAAAACGGCACTTGTATGGGATTCCCAACCTTTTTCATACTATTGAGATGTGTAATGGAATAAATCATATCAACAGCTAGGATGAAACCATAGTTCTAATCAAGCATGATAAGCCAATTCTTTTGATAAACCCCCTTACCCCTATTAAACCCATCCATATTTTAGGAAGATCAAAACTACCCAGATCAAATAATTATCAAATAAATCATATTGAAACAAGTTTAAATCTAAAACGTATTGTGGGTTCATCACTCATATTGGTTTAATTCATTGTTGCAACATTATTTGCAATTGTATTAAAGAGAAGTATGAATCACATAAATGGATAAAATCTGAACGATTCAAACCACTAAGAGAAAAATAACCTTGGTCAAGATCCAACGCCACATTCCATTCCAACTTTGGCTAAAAAGAGATCGTCAGCCAACAGTTGTTCCTTAAATCCCCCAAATTGAAGTAACCATCTAAAAACTGTAGATTTTTCCAAGTTCAAGTACCAAAGTACAATAGATGCAGGTATTCTTCCATCTGTGATCGTCGATGCAAGATCAGACGGTATACTATCCAATGATCTCCGAATCTCGGCCAGTGCTAGAACAACTTCGGCCTTGTTCATATCATGACCATCTTTTTCTCCTCCATTGGAACCACCACCATTACTATTGGAGCCACCGTTGGAAGCACCACCACTGTTGGAACCATCACCACCACTGGAACCACCACCAATCAAGAAAGAAATGATGATGGGGTTTAGATTTTTCTTAGGGGGCGATTTGAGGTTGAAGAAAGAAGAGAAGGAAGAGTTGGTCAGGGAGAGGCGGCGAAAGGGGGAAGGAGAGTGAAGAAATGAGCGGTGGGGATTGAATTGGGGAGGGACAGTGAGCAGTGGCGAGGCCAGAAAATTTTATGAGTGGGGGCACTTTTTTTGTTATAGTTAGTGAAAGAATTCCATAGTATACGATCAGGCTAGAATCAAAAAACAAAATTTCAACAAATTTTATTTATAGTTTAGATATTCCATGGTAATTTTGATGTACAACAAGCAATAATTTTCTCATCAATATGATTTGGGGATCTTTCCCACAATTGCATTCCCAAAATATGTTAAAATAAAAAAACAAAGGAAGGGATGAAGAGATAGTGGTGAAGATTACGAAAACGATGGTGGAGATGATGAAGAGCAAGTGATCGTAATGGAAAAAAATAAAGATAAACTTTTCTTTCTAATAACATGTTTACTATAACAAACGTGTAAAAAAACAACCTTGAAGTCCAAAATACAAGTCCTAAAAAATCAGACAGAATCAAAATTAAGGGAGTTATTTAGAAAATTCATCATCTCTACGAAGTCGTGTTATTAAGTTGGTCACTTTGAGGAGGCCAAAATTGAATTAGTTGAATTCATAAGAATCAATTTTAGACCAAACATGCACTTTATAAAGTATTTTCAATAAGCAGTCATCTTAAACCAAACAATACTTTCAACTAATGTAAATAGTAGACATTCTACGAAAAAAAATGTAAGTGATGGAAATTCAAGAAAAAAAGGTGTTGTGTGCTGGTCGATCCCAAGACCTCCACAATGTAATCCAAACATTTCACCACTTGAGCTAGAGACGAATTCTGTTTAAAATGTAGAACTATAGATACATGATATAATGAAAAGTGTAACTTAAAACATACGAGTCACATTAGGGTCGTGGGGGCACGCGCCCCCACGGGCCCCTATGTGGGCTCGCCCCTGACAGTGAGAGAAGAGCGAGTGGATGGAGTGAAAGCGGCGGAGATCGCCATCAAGGAAGAAGAAGATGACTTGTTTCCGTTTAAAATTTTGTACTCCGGAAAATTCGTCCAAATTCACATCTTCCCTTTAAAATTTTCTACCCTAGATAATTTTCTTATTTCCCCAAATCACTCCACCTTAAGCAAATACTGATGGACGGGTGAGATTGAAACACGGACGAGCTGAGTAACCACTCCTTCCACGGTATTGACAGATGACTATCTGTTTCTCTAGAGGAGGTCCTAAAACAGAGGAGAATCCTCGACTGTTTGCACTATGACCACCACTGCGTTAATGTCCTCTACCATTCCCTCTGTTGTTTGACCGGCCTCTGTTAGAACGAAGTTGAGTAGAAGGAGGTCGAGAAGGTGTTGGAGAATGAGTGAACAAAGCAGTTATTTGAGTGGATTGTGTGTTAAGAAGCTCAAGCCGAAACTCTTGTGAGAAAAGAAGTGAGTAAAGTTCATTATAAGAAGGTGGAGTGAGTCTTATAGTAATTGAGGTTACAAAGATTCAAATTCAGGGCCTAAACTCGATAGAACAATAAGAACAAGTTCTTGGTCTGAAACATAATGATCAACAGAAGCAAGTGAATCAGATAGATTTTTGATGCGCTGAAGGTAGTCTGAAATATTTTGTGTATCCTTTTTTGAGATCGGGAATTAAAGCGTAAGGTTCATCAGTCAAGTTGGATTTACTGAAGAAAATTTCGTTTCAAATCTTCCCATACAACTTGAGAGGTAGTTAGACCAAGAACCTTGTTTTGTTAGAGTAGCATTGATCCACGACAACGACAATGTGAGACCAAAAACTGTAATTAGGATTGACAGAAGAAGTAGATCATGTTGAAGAAGAAAGAAACTCGGGAGGAGAAGGCACGACCCATTAACAAGTTTGAAGAGATCTTGACTGTGAGGAAGTTGATTCAACCAGGAAGAAGAAAGCAAGACAAAAGACAAGACAACAAGAAGAAGGCACTAAATTCAAGGAGAATTTGAGTAACCCTAGACGGCTCTTGATACGAAATGGTCAAGATGCCCTAATGCAGTGCAACAACTTCTGTTATACAGACAGAGAATACGACATAAAAAGGGTAGAAATACTCTTCAAGAAACAATAAAATTACAAAATGTTATATACAATTATATGTTTAACAGTTGACCTAGTCAGATTGTATTAGCACCACTGGATCGGGGACTAAGTTCGTTAAAGAAAAAGCAGAAGGAGAAAAACTTTTGCACCAGCCGGGAATCGAACCCGGGTCTGTACCGTGGCAGGGTACTATTCTACCACTAGACCACTGGTGCTTTCATTTGTTGTCTCGTCCTAACTGATGTTTATCCCCCAGATGAAATTAGTTATGACCCACCCTTGGTTTTGAATTAATTTTTGATGCATTCGTCGTAGCAGTTACCATTATGGAATGTGATTCCTAGTGACCTAAAAACACATTTGAAGAACTACAGATTCAGTACAAAAAAAGACATTTTCGTATTCTATTCAATCACCATATTACAGAGTATTTAACACAACTCATATACATAAAAAAAAATGAAGATAAAAGATCATTGAATAATTCTTGGGAAGGAACTTCCAAGATTATTTAAATGATCAGAAGCTTGGAAGACACTAATCTTAATAGTAGTCTGAGTCTGATGAGATAATTTAAAGATATTCAAACACTCTTCAAGATCATCATCACATGTTAATAAAACCCACTCAAAATCATCATCTAAGTACTTAAGATCAATTTTGTTCATATCATCTATATAAAACCTCTTAGCAATCTCTTGTTGTAGATATCTAAATCCTAAAGTTAACTTCATACTAAACCGAACTTTCACTTTCCCATGAGTCACTTTCACTCTAAGAACATCTCTATCAAGAGTACTATTAGGCAAGTGGTTCGGGTAATTGTGAAGAGTAGGATGCTCAAAATGGTGTAGTTTTTCGGTTTGGGAGTTTTCTTGAAGGCTAATATCGTCTTGACGGGTAGTAGTTTGTTCCATTAAAGTAGTTTCTTCATTACCTGCAATATTGAAAATTGAAGGAATCTTTTGTTGTTTTTTACTAGAATGAGAACTCTGACTCCAGGAAGAAGAAGGTGATTTCGGTGCAGTAGCTTGAGGACTAGTTGAGACAACGTCGAGTTGGACATTAAGCAGGCGGTTTAATGATATTTGATCATTTGTCTGTGATACAGAAAATGGGTTGGTTCCATACAGAATTGGAGAGTAACAATCAGGTAAGTTTGGGTAAATGGATTCAATTTCGAAAGCACCTTCAATACCTTGAACTGAATCAATAACTCCTTGGAGTCTCTTTAACGAATGTCCTACTTTCTTGATCTTTCTTGCAGGCCATCGATTTATTCCGTGTTGTCTGCATATCCTCTTTAGAGTAGTTGGGCAAACTAGAAGAGAAATAAACATGTAAACAACACAATAAACAACCATTTTTTAGCATAAATGCATGTTTGTTTAATGTATCATCATTGAAAAAAATGACATATATATATATATAGATATGTATATATTTGTATATTTGGACTTACCACCGGTACTCTTTGCTGCATCTTTTAGGCTACCAGCGAAGTATTGTCGAAGAACTTGAAAACTAATAGTTTTCTCCTGTCTATTCCGTCTTTTTTCTCCTTTTCCATTCACACTCAAAAACTTACTCTCACCCAAAGAAGAATCACCACCACTATCAGCATTCTCTTTGGGACCAGAATCTTGGTGATGAGGCGTAAACTCTCTAAATGGTTGCCCTTTTGGTAAGACCACCCTAGGGTTATCCCAATGCGATGGTACTTTGAACCCACTTGTCGGTTCCTCTTTGAGGACACTTTTACCCTTCAGTTGGACCTCCCTAAATTGAGTGACCGACGGTGATTCTTTCTTCAAAGATTCATTTAATGGAGTTGAACTAATCTTTGGCACTTGTTCCCTGTTTGGTCCATATGAAGGGCGAGTAATCACAAAACTATTACTCAAAACGTTGTCTTCTAGTACCTCATTGTCTGAGATAACTCTTAAGCTTTGGCAAGAGCTTTGTACGATAGTGGATAAGGAACTTAAAATCATCTTTTGTTCTTCAGGGTCAATGCAGTCATCCGGTAAGAAAAACTCGAGAACATAGTCAACCGTCCCAGTGTAGATGCTGCGTAAACGGATAGCGACGGCCGCTCTCAACCCAAACATTCTTGCGTAATGAGAAAGAGGATAGTCCTTCTTGCTAAAAGTGGTTATGTCACTAGAGAAACAAGCTTGATTAGTAGTGAATGCCCTTCCGGTAATACCTTGTCCTCTAAAGAGATGGTGCTCGGAGCAAGCCTCGTGGAAACCCTGAATTTTAGCATCGTTTATAAGACATGCATCATCAACTGTTGAAATACAACAGGTATAATTTTCGTCTGAGTGGCGTAGCCCTTCCTTGCCTTGTAGGATGCATTGGACCCAAGTTTGAGCTAAGGGTAACCTAAGTGCTTCACAAGCAGCTCTTAAGACCTCCCGAATTTCGGGCAAAATGGCTTGGTAGGAGACATTAGGGGCCTAACATGAAAAGATAAATAAACCAATGAATTTAAGAAGAAAAATAGTTTGTTTATTTGATTCATTAGGCTTAAGACTTGTTTACCTTTACAGTATTAGTAGGACTTCCACTTTCAGAACCCCTTAGATTAACAGCCTGCAAATGCACAAAGAAGTAAATTGGATTCAGATAAGTTAAACTCAGACGAATCATATGAAACAGAAAAGAAAAATACAATACCTCTAGAGCCCGACAAACATTTTCTAGCTCAGGACGATAATTAATCTTCCGAGTATTCATAACAATCTCCACAATACCCAAACACGATCTACTAACTTGTTCGAAAATGGGAAGAGCGATTGTCCCACGAACATCATATCGTTGAGCAAAATGAATTCGTTTATACTCATCACTACTAAAGAATCTAACATCAGGTGTCCACTCAGGAACTTTTCCTAAGAAAACTCGACCTCGTAAACCTACTGATTCATTCATATCCCCATCAGATGGGAATTGATACTCCATTGACGCATTTCTATAACTTTCAAGCTTCCAACTACTAGGACTAACTATGAATAGTTGATCATTAGTAATAAGAAATTGCTTTTCTTCTCTTTTTACATGAACCCATATTTGAATAAGAACATCTTCATTTTTTATAGTATCTCTTATGTGTCTAAGAGCAAGAACCATCCTATCTTTGACAGAAGGAAGTGAACTTGATAAATTAAAACTACCCTCAACCGAATTCGGTTCGGTTCGATCATAGAACTTTGATTGAGTTCGAATAGAGTTTGAATTTGAATATTGAGCTTCTAAAAAGGTTAATGGTTGATGAGTTTGAAGGGAATAATTGGTAGGAACTCTAGGAAGAAGTATTGGTGTTTGTCTCTCTTCTTGGTTGTTATTTTGAGATGAGTTTGGATTCAAAGTTTCTGAAATAGTTGGCAAGAAATCTGAAGGATTAAAGAAAGTAGTTGAATTTGAAGAACTAAGTTGCAGAAAATCTGATTCTAATTCAGTAGTTTGTGACCAACTTGATAAGAGTTCATCCATGAGATTAAAATCAACTTTGTTATCTTGTCCATCTTCCATGATTTCTGTCAAAATCTACTAAAAGAACCAGAATCTGCAAAAAAGAAAAATTTATTTTCTTGGGGAAAAATAAAAAATGGAAATTAACAAGATAAGATTTCATGAAAAAAGTACCAAGAACATCTAGATTGAATAAAAAAAAACTTGTTTGGAAAAGAATCTTGAATTTATAGGAAATGGGTATTTCTAGTTTTAATCAAATTTACCCAAAATAGGTCTTAAGAAACAAATCATTATCAGAAGAAAAGAAGATTTTATACCCTTTTAAAGCATGTCCATATTTCAAAAAGGAAAATGAAAAAGCAGTAGACACTCTAATTATGAGATGGTATCCTCTCTCTCTTTCTCTCTCTAACTTCCTCAAAACCTCTTCTATTGTTGGATGAGGATTCCCTTGGTACAATTCTGTGAAGGACCCAGTATGAAGCAATAGCAAGATGGAAGAGGAAGAGATAGGGGCAGAGAGAGAAACCATGGAAAACAAAATAGATATTTTTAGAGAGAGAAGATAGATGAGGAGAAAAGTTGGAGGATGGGTATATTGTTTTTTGTAAGTTAAGATTCTCTACTATCTTGCCACTATATTTATTAGTGGTGTTTTGGGGTATTGACATATGAGTTCCAGCTAATGGATTGGTGGGGCTAGGAGGATTAACTAGGAATATTTCTTGATTCATTTTTACATTCTCTTCTATCTTTCTCTGATCACAGTATTGGTATCCAGTGAATCATGTCACTAATTCTGTTTAGATTCCTTGGAAATGGACATGGGTTTCACTTTTGATTGGTCTACTATATGCAAGAATGAAATTTTGGTTTAGTGGGAATTTCGCAAACGGAAATATTTTGATCATTTCAGCTGAAAATTTTCAATAGGTATTTCTTTCGTCACACATTGTGAAAAAGTAGTTAAATTTTAATTTCGATAAAAATTTCGGTAAGAATGAAAGGAGAAATATTTCGGCCGAAATATTATGAAATTTAACTCCTTAGAGTATAGAATGGGTAGAGGTTTCAAAATTATAAATGAAAGAGAATTGTGAATTCACCCACTCTTGCTTTCGAATTTTCCTTTTTGGAGTGAATAATATTACGCCAAGAATGCGATTCCAGATGTATACCTGTCCCCAATACCATTATGGAAGATTTTTCTCTCTTGGAGGGAATCCTTTATGCCCAAAATGCGATTTTTAATATGTACTCCGTACCCAATACCATTATGAAATGCCATCTTTGGCGGTCGTGTTTGATTTCCGCCAAATATAGTCATATGTCATGTTAGTATTAGTGCCGGATACTGATGATAAATAAAATGGTCACTTGTTAACTGACGTCAAGAAGTCAAGAAAATACTAAAAGCTCAATGAGTCAATCCTTCTCAAGACAACATGACCGCTGAGCTCGAAGAGGTTTGTCACCTAAGCCCAGAATCAGGAGGTCGGCAAGATCACCTACGGAACTCCAACCATGTCCTACCTCAAACACAACCAAGTTTATTCTGGGATCCGCAAAAAGTATAAGGGGTCTACTTAAGCTATGTCGACGCCTTACGCCCAAACACATGGGAAGGCAGAATCACGCTGCACGCTTACCGACTTAATACTGAATCTTCCTAAAGATCTCAGTCGGTTACGATCTTAAGTTTGATTAACTTGGACTTCAAGAGTCTCAAAGAAAGAAACATCTCCTAAAAGATCTATCAACTCGGCAGTATATCTAGGAAGGATCCTTGAACAGAGGAACTTTTAAATATCTGACGAGGTAAACTCAAAAGAAATCCTAACTACGAAATAGTAGTTCCAATACAACACGGTGGATCTCAACAGCGCCTCAATCTCACTATCTATCATAGTCGGTCCAAAGCAGTCTATAAAAGGGCATCGCATCACCTCAACAAGGTATGTTCCCCAAGGATCAATCGATATTCAATCTTTGAACTACAAAGGGCAATCTGACTGTCTGGAGCGTCGAAGAGATTTCAGAACTCTTTGCAGGTTTTCCCCCCAGGTTTCTAGGAGCGGGAATTGAAGGAGTAGTATGATTCACTCAAACGCGATTCAGCATTGAGTCTTTATTTTCGGACTGATAACCAAATTGCCTTTTTTTTTACATCAACAGATACACTATATCATATCTTTCTGATGGTTTGGTCGTTAACTAGGATTATTTTTACATTAGAGAGCAAAATTTCTAATTCATCTAGTTATTTATTGTTGTCGTGGTTGGCCATCTTTGTGTCTAAACTTTATTGAGAACGACTATAGGCGCCTTTGGAAAGTGTTGTAGGGGCCTCCCTCTGTAGACGCCTCCTAAAATTGCTTAGGCGCCTCCCTCTTCTTTTCTACTTTTACGTTAATTTCTTTCTCTCTCACTTTTCACTCTAAAAATCAATCAAAGATTAAACCTAACAAAATCCATTAAGCTCTCAACAAAAACTCATTAATGAATCAAAGATTAAACATCATGAAGGATATCAAAAACCTAAATTTATGTTAAGATCCTCAAGTTTAAGGAAATAAAAGAACCAATTAATTTTCAAGCTTAATGTTTTAGGTTTTGTTGTGATGAAGAAATCCTAGATAGGGGATGAAGAAACCAACCCTAGATTTGGGATGAAGAAGCCCTAGATGAAGCATGAAGGAATCGAGTTTTGTGAAATTTGGTATGAAAAACCCTCGACCATGTCCCTCGTCAGCCGAGACCCAAAACATGACCTCGGATTGGCCCAGTCCGAAACCAATCAGGCTGGATAGTCCGACTCCTTTCGTACAGGGCCAGTCCGAGACCTGGGCCTCGGACTGGTCAATCCGAGAAGAGGCGCCTACAACTATCGGGGTTTGACCACGGTCAACTCCTCTTGGGCGGTGCCTACAGCAATTTTGGAGGCCCCTTTAGACGCTGCCAACTTTATTTCTTCCGTTTTAGTTTACGGGTTAATATAAATTTCAAGTGGTCATTTGTTGGATCACACCACAATTATTTGTAAGAATTTATAGGTAAGAAAGATTTATTGATGGAAGTTGGTAAATCTAACAGTACCTTTTAATAAGACTGGTGACGGAATAATTGCGGCTTAGTCTACTAGGGATAAACCATACAGGAAAAAACGAGGAAGTATATTCGGTCCACGGATAAATCTCGATCTATTCATCTATCTATCTGTCTTCTAACAACATCGGTCGTGGAGGTGTGAGGTGGCATGTCGATCTACCAGCTTTGAAGTCTCTCGTGGATATGATGAGGTGGGCTAAACCAAATCTTCATTTTACCATTTCATCCAGCAGCGTCTCCCCGATTCTGGGGAAGTAGTTTTGTTTGATATTGAAGGATACATGTTGAAGCCTATAGGGGAGTTATAGAGTACAAAGTTAAACAAAATCAGTTCGGCTAGAGTGGACTGTTTTAACTTCTAGAATCCAAGAACTTGTATTTCTTAAACAAAAATTGTTTTTGCAACCCGTATAAGGGAGACAAATTTTTTTTTAATAGTTTTAGGTTGTTGATATTTATTGTAGGAATTGTTAAATATAATGAGAAGACATGAAGAGTATAAGCGCAACATGTTCTTCATTATGAAACAGCTTCTATTGACTTAGCATTTTTGAGTTCGGTATAAGCAAAAATCGTCCATATCAATCACCATCACTATGGTTTCTCTTTAGATATATGGAAAGCATATGAAAACTTGTTAGAATAATTCAAATACTTATAATAAAAGCCGATTTCAGCGTGAGTCAAAATATGTAGGCTAATCACAAAGAGAGGTTACACACAAAGAGACTAGTATTCAAATCTTATCGAATCTAAAAAACATTCAAATGCTTGTTTTTGGAGTTTGAATAGTAAAAATATAGTTGGAGAACATCTCAAAGCTTAGCATAAATGATGGTGAGGAAATACAATTTTAAATTCAAGAACCTTTTGTGAATTAAGTCAATAGTTAATGGTTCTAATTTGTGTTGCGTTTTACATTCTGTAACTGAAAATCCACAATATCTGTTGAAAGCGATAAGGGATGTGAGGGAAACTTGGTCCCTGGTATAGGAAGAGCATCAGTTGGTGTAGGCAGTGCATTAAAGAGGTTCAATTCATGTACTTACTCTTCCTATACCAAATTGTTTCAAGGAGAGCACTAAATAGATTATTTAGTAAATAACTCTAAAATAAAAAAAAGACTTGGATAAAAAGCAAAAATAAATTTTATATTTTATTCTTTGTGGTTTTTTCTGACATAAACAATTCTACCCTAATATCGATCAGTACTATCAACATCATCATCAACATAATAAAAAAAACAAAATATAGAAGTTTACTATCATTATTGTCTTAGTTACAAGTTCTTAATAATGATATAATATCTCATGAATGAGGAACCACTATTAATGAAGGAGGAAACCAACTGTTAGGAAAAATAACCTAATTAACTTGTTCAGGAATATGAAGATAAACGATGCGAAAGTAAAAGTAGAGACACCAAGATTATTTAACGTGGCAAAAAACCCCTCCAAACTAGAAGGTAAAAAACCACGGGACCTAGTCAAGAAATCTTCCACTATAATTAAATAATGGGTTACACAACTCTTCAAGATGTGTAGAAACACTCTTGGACAACTCTTCACCAAACCTATGGTGGATAAACTGAACAAAGAAACAAAGAAATAAAATCTCTTACTCCTTAGGATTTGAACAAATCCTAGATTCCTAAAGGTTGAAGAAGATAACCACAAACTAAATTGCTTCACAAGATTAATAATCTTCTTTTCTTCAAACCAATATTCTGCTCTTTCAATCTCTTGAAAGAACCACTTCAGAAATCTCTCTTTCTCTGACTTCTCTTTGTTATGGAAGTTGTTGTGTCTAATCTCTTCCCTTTCATTCCCTATTTATAATAATAAATAAGGAGGTTTACCAATAGAAATAGGAATTCCTTTTTAGGCTTGAAAAAATAGAAGTTTCTATTTTTTCCCCAAACAAGGAATAAGGGAAATCCTATTCCAACTAGGAGTCCTTTAATTATAAGGAGGGACCCCAACACCAACATCAAGAGTTTTTCGAATTAAACGAAGAGATCGACTTAAATGAAGCCATTGACTTAAACGAAACATATATAATGGAGATAATATGTCTCAGGTAAAGAAAAGTTCTTATTTTGTCTTTCTCTATGGTTAACATTTTTAGGGTTTTAGGTCGTTTTTTTGTTCCAACCTTTAAAGGATTTTCGATTTATAATGAAAAATGCCACATTTTTAGGGTAATTTTTCAACCATTTTTTACAAAAGATAAATCATATTTCATCTGTTGTGGACGAAATTTGTGTACATTCTCTACAAAAACACGTCCCATTTGTAACGGCCAAAACCGTTACAAATGACAACAAAGCCGTTACAAATAACAACTTATAACGACTAAAAATAGTTAAAAAAAGTAAGTCGTTACTAAAATCACGTTGCAAAATACATTTGTAATGACCGGAAGCCGTTCTAAAAGGACATTTATAACGGTTGTGTGGTTACAAGTTGTTATAAAAAAAGTTTATCAAAGTGGCGTGGACCACATTGGAGCCAAATATTTTGTAACACCTGGGAGAGATATAGCCGTTATAAATGTGACTTATTGTAACGTCTCATTTTTGTTGGCTGTTACAAATGTCTAATTCGAAAAAAAAATCTCAAAATCTGTCGAATCCAACTGCAATATTTTGCAGCTTTTACTGTAGTCCCGGTTTGAAAATCATAAAATCAAAACAAAAGAGATAACTCAAACTAACACGATATATCAAACAAAACATACATTGACTGATTACTCTAAACACAAGTTTCGAGTTCATCGCTTCCAACCCAAACATATATACATATATATATATAATCAAAATTTCACCCTTGTGCCCCTTCACATAGTATATTCAGATCATGAACATGAGTTGGACCAACATCACCTCTAGGAGATGTATTCTTTCAATAGGATTGCGTCATCTTTAACTCCTATAGTTGTTAAATAAGAGTTACGACACAAACACAAAACTATTTAGAATCAGAATTACATACAACATATGCTAAGACAACTATCAAGCTGAAACTAAAATGTACAACAGACAAACATTAAAATAAATTTAAACAGTGAAAACAAGTTGTTGCAAAGTGATAACTTGTTTAATCTATCTAATATACGAGTTATCACTTGTTTATCTAATATATCGTATATTAGATAAACATACTCTGATTTCTTTATATGTGCCTATGTATACTCGTATATTAGACAAACACTTTTTTTTTCTCCATAATGAGTTTTGTTGTTATTTCACCTTGTCTTGTTAATCCCGCTGGTCCTTTCGATGTGCATCCTTCAGATTCACCTACTAATATTTTAATCACACCTCTTCCCAATGGTGATAATCATTCATGATCCTGAGGAATAACAGAAGCTCTTCGAGCTAAAGACAAACTCGGCTTCGTTGATGGGATAATCTCAAAATCCACCAGTCCCAATGAGTTTCATTTGTTGGAACAATGCAATGATTTAGTGTCCAGTTGATTATATTCCTAACCATGATTTTAATGACTTACTCGATGAACCAACTAATGAAAATCCAGCTAATATCTATGATCCGAGAATGTGGGAAAATACGAATGGGATAGGGAGAGACTTGTTAGATTAAAATGGTCTAATTAAAGACCTATCAATAAAAAAAAGTCCTAACGATAAGACAAATAAACGTTTTTCTTTAGAATTTTCCACAAGACAACTATCAAATGGATCAGAAAACCATGACAGGGTTTGGCTTGTGTACTCACAAGATGTTAATAAAATGTTTCGCTTTTGTTGCAAATTGTTCAAGAAAAAATGGTCAAAAAACCAGTTAGCAAATGATGGTTATGAAGACTAGAGACTGGAGACATCTTAGCTAGTGAGAGGCTTAAAGAACATGAACTTGGCAGTGACCAAATAGCTAACATGGCCACATAGATTGGATTACAACTTAGTTTTCAGAAGACTCGTACTATTGATCAAGTTGTACAAGACTCAATTCAAAAAGAGAAAGAACATCGAAGATTATTGTTGTAAAAGTTGATTTCAATAGTAAAATAATTTTCAAAGTATAATCTTGCATTTCGTGGAATCTACCACACAATTGGTCAAGAGTGCAACGAAAATTTTGTGGGTCTTGTTAAGATGTTGGAATAACATGATCTCCAGATTAAAGAACATCTTCTTCGAATTCAAAACAGTGAAATTTGAAATCATTATCTGAGTAATGTTATTCAAAATGAGCTTATACAACTATTATCTTCTAAAGTTAGAGGTGTTATCCTTAAAAGGGTTGGAGAAGCTAAGTATTTTTTCCGTTTTACTTGGCTGCACTCCTGATATCAATCACCAAGAACAAATGAATTTGATTTTGAGGTGTGTCCGCTAGACTAGTAAAAATAGAAGAATATTGTGTACAACTTTTAATTGTTAATGATACATCTGGATTTGGTCTCTTCAAAGGATTACAATCAGCGTTCAAAGTTTTGATCTTTAGACGATGATGTACGAGGTCGAGGATACGACAATAGATCGAATATGAAAAGGGGCAAGCAAGAAGACTTTTAGATATAAATCCTCGACCATATGGTTGTCATAGTTTGAACTTAATTATGTGTGATATAGCTAGTTGTCATGGTGCACAAAAAGACTATAGATATAAATTTTCGACCATTCAACACTGCATGTGGTTGTATAGTTTGAACTCAATTCTGTGTGATATAGCTAGTAGTCATGGTAAAGCTAAAGATTTATTTGGAGTAGTGCAACGAATTTATTTTTTGTTCGCAAACTCCACAAAACGTTGGCAAATTTTAAAACATAGCTTGAAAGAAGTTACTTTAAAATCGTTATAACCTACACGGTGAGAGAGTCGTGTTGATGGTATTAAGACAATCATAACACAACCTCCACAAATCATATAGGAGTATTATTTCAACTGGCAGAGAGTGACAAAGGCTTAAAAAAAAAAAGTGGGGCAAAATCAATAGCGAGATGTGAACTTGGTAATTTCAAATTTTTACTAAGTCTTAACATTTGTTTACAAGTTATAAGAAATAGTTAACAAGGTTAGCAAGCGTTGAAGGGCATATATTATTGATGTTTCTATAAAATTAATAAAAGATTTGATTGTCAATCTGAAGATTTATAGAGAAACTGGATTTGAAGAGGCCATGGTTGATGGTAAGATAATGGCGATTGAAAGGTAAATTTACCCTGTTTTTTCCAAGAGACGTGAAATTCATCGAAAAAGACATTTTGATGATACCAGTGATGGATCATCATAATTGGTTCCCTAATCAGGTGAGAAAGATTTTAGAATTCATTATTTCATTTTATTAACAGATCAAGTTATTGGTTCATTGGAGCGGTATTTCAGAAATATCAAGAATATGAGAAAAAATTTGGTCTTTTGTTGAACGGGAAAAGTTATGTTGGGTATCACCTAAATGACTTAAAAGTTTGTCGTCATAATATTTCAAATAGTTTGAAGAAAGAAGAACATTTTGATGTTGAAGCAAACGATTTCATTGTGGAGTTAAAACTTTTACAAATAATTTTGCCACGAAAAATTACAAAATGTAATGAAGTATTAAATTGTTTGAAGAAGATGAATTGTTTCCCACATAGTAGCATTGCTTATAGAATTTTATTAACTATACCAGTTACAGTTGGATCAGCAAAAGGAGCTTCTCAAAGTTAAAGCTTTTAAATTCATACTTGAGATCAAACATGCTGCAAGACATACTGAATGAAAAGGTGTTGCTTAGCATTGAAAGTGGGTGCTTATACAAAATTGATTACGAAGGTTTAATTGATGACATTGGTTCAAAAATGCAAGGAAAAATTTTTGAGTCAAAATTGTCATTTCAAATGCTTGTAAAAAATATATTGTTGTTTGATTAATAAATAATTTATCCTTCTACAGTCAAATAATTTTAAATTGTGTGTTATTTTGCTTTTAAAATACATTTTTTTACGTTTG
Organism: Eschscholzia californica subsp. californica; assembly: GCA_002897215.1. Lineage (NCBI taxonomy): Eukaryota > Viridiplantae > Streptophyta > Magnoliopsida > Ranunculales > Papaveraceae > Eschscholzia > Eschscholzia californica. The sequence goes on from BEHA01004716.1 coordinate 107,763, forward strand.
ATTACACAAGGGACCCCAACTAAAATTTGACACCGGACCTCTAAATTCTCAGCCACGTCCATATTTGAGTGGTTATGCTCCCTTTTTACTGCCATGAACCTCTAAATCCGTCATGATAATGTTCATTAAGTGCAATCTTATTTTTGTGGGTCTTTGAACCCAAAGTGCTTATGCCTACTCAGTGCAATTTTATGAATCAAATCACAACTCGGGGATATCAAGGACTAAATGAATCTTGTCGTGTTTTTTAAATTTAGACTGCTGGAAATCTTCTACTAGTTTAAAATCATTCTACTGAAATTCGCATCCTAGTTTTACTAATGACTCGTTTGGCTGATGGGGGTTAAGAAAATTCATAATAAACATATAGAAATTATTGTGCGTCAAATAATGTAACGCCCCAAGTCTTAGCAGTTATCGATATTGTCCCCGCGATGACCACCTCACACAGGTACGGAGTTTTGTTCTTGGCGGAGTCACAACAAGCCCACCCAAAAGGCCTCGGTATGGGCGATGACACACGATTCGCCTGACCATCAAACTAAAGAACGACACTGTGGACCCCCCCCCCCACAACGATATTGTCTTCACTTTTAGCCACCACACACCGTGGTATGGGGTTTTGTTCCCCACAAGAGGCTTCGGTACTTACTAAGTTTGAGCGTACACTTATAGCCCAGTTTCTGGACACTCTTGCAAGCAATGTGGGACTATTACAATCCCCCACCCTCAGGGAAGAGCTTGGGGCATTGCAAAGTGGTATCAGAGCCGAGGACGGCTCTTCGCTAAGACTGGGGGTGGTAATAGTCCCACATTGCTCGCAAGAGTGTCCAGAGACTGGATTATAAGTGTACGCTCAAGCTTAATAAGTAACGAGGCCTCCTATGGGGAACAAAACCTTATACTATGGTGGGTAGTGGCTAAAAATGAGGATAATATCGTTGTGGGGGGTCCACAGTGTTGCTGCGTACTTTGATGGTCAGGTGAATCGTGTGTCGTCGCCCATACCGAGGCATTTTGGGTGGCTTGTGGTGCCTTCGCCAAGAATAAAATCATGTACCTGTGTGAGGTGGTCAAAACGTGGACAATATCGGTAACTGCTAAGGCTTGTGGCGTTACAAATAACATTAAAAGTGTTGGTTTCATGGAATGCCTAATAGTTTTTTGGCCAGGGAACCAATTGGATGAGTGGAAACGTGGAGCGCTTTGGAGTACAGGAGCTTTAACTTCGACGTGTTTTCTTTCGTGATCGCGTAGAACCCTTCTTCCATCAATAGCTACTCTCAACGCGGCAACCGCACGGCCTAACATTGCTTCTCTCGCTCCAACATCCACAATCAGATGAGGAACCAGGATTTCAAATCAGGAGAGGCGTACCTCTGATTGACTAAATAGTAAGTACCTAATTTTCATTTAAGAGTTTGACAAACTAATTTAAACGAAATTTAGTTTTGAGTCAAATTCTACTACTATGAACTATATAAGTTTTGCATATGTTTCTTATTCAAAATATTAAAATAAAATAATTTTTAGAGGTAAACGACAAAATCCTAAAATTTGTTGGTTAATGTAATTCAAAGCACTTCACTAAATAATATTGTTTTGTTTATAATAATTATTTTTTAAATAACATGATTACATTTAATTCATGGCTTTGATGCATGAAATGATGGAATGTGCTCATAACTGTCATTACCTTTAAAAACCTATGTTCAATAAGTCATGGATTTCACCTTCGTTGGGCATCGCACCTGAGACCCCCTAGATTTTTTAGCACATTGGGGCGAAGCCAGGAGCTCAACTAGACAAAGTTCAGCTAAATAAAATATATTTTTTACGTCAAATGTAATGAGATTATTTTTGCTCAAAGTTGGAGGAATTTTTGTTAAACTACCATAAGATATCGAGCTACTTTTTGTGAAAATATTAACCGAAATCAGGATTTCTCATGTTATACCGGTATTGTATCATTGGGCCTAACTATAATGTGATGCTTAAATTTATATTATTTGTGGCTGAGAATTTAGAATTAACATCTTATTTGAAAATTGAACGAAAAACCAAACTTCGCTAATGGGTGTCACTATTTTTTCAGACAAACAAATAGTTGATTGTTACTAGAACTTCACCGATACTAATGAAAAAAAAAAACGCTTTGTAGAGAAAATGACAAAAATTAAAGGAACATTACATAAGTTGAAACAAAAATAAGTGTTGGAAGGAGAAGGTTGGGATGGAACCCCTAACTTCAAATGATCTGCAATCTTAGCACATTACCAATAAAGCTATATGGAACTAATGCCTCGGAAATTCAAGCTGCACTTCTTGACAGTTATAGGTGAGTTGATCTGGGTGGTAGTCCGGGTCAGCCCACCAATGGCTCAGACCCTGACATACACTACCAACAGAACTATCAGCTGTTTGCGATTATAATGATTTAAACATTTTTTAATATTTTCGAAACTCTTGCTAATTTACTTCTATGAAAATGGTCTAAACCCTAAATACTAAATTTGGGTGAGCTCAGGAAAAGTTTACCATATTTAATTTTTAGTTTATTATAGGAGTTAGAGTTTATATTTTCTTAATGCAATTTTAAAGTAGTAAAAGTCAAATTAACTACTATTCTAATGGAATATATCACATCTCGTGGTCTTCATGTATTCACCCTATTATGAGACTAGATACATTTTAGGGTAGAAGTTTGGGTACATTAAGTATTGGAGCTGATGAATTGGATAGCACCCTGGACTAGGATTATTATAAGAAATAAATACGACAGGGCAACCAGTTAAGTACATATGTCGTCTTAAACCTTCTTTAAATACTAATTAAGTAATATTATCTCATCTAGGTCTTCTATATGTATATTTGCTTGTTAAGTGACTAGGTACATTAGGATTTGGAGGTGAGAAATTGACAAGTACCACAAGATCTTTTTTTTTTGGGTAAGTACCAATAGATTAAGATTGTTATAATATGAATAAATAAGTTTGTACCATGGAAAGGTTATTTTTATAAGAAAAAGTTTAAATCAAGAAATTTAATTAAGTGAAGTAAAGTGAGATAAAATAAATATGGAAGTATTAAAGGCACCAATGGGTTGAGTTTGTTGTTCAATATGGTTTTAGGTGGTTAGTTGATGTTTACCGAGTTTTTTTTTTTGGAAGTCGATACGATCTACGTGAGTCGTTACATTTGGCATTGATACATCATAGACGTGATAAGCTCGATAACCGCCTACTCAAACTCAAACAAGACCGGGACTATAGCCCAACTAGACAATGGCCTAAATAATCTCAATTCAAATAGCCAAAGATTCCACCTTCTCTGGGATTGGAATCTGGGACCTCCAGGGTTTTTTGGAGTTTATGTCAACACCTTGAACCACTTGGGCTACCAACTGTTAACCGAGTTATGTTTACCGAGTTATTGTTAGGTATAACAACATTTTTTTCCATACTACTATTCTGTGTTAAAAAATTACTTTAAACAATCAATTTCTGTAGACACAGTTTTTGCATACTATTTCCTCTCAACAAAAAAACAAGGTTCTATTTCTATAAACACAGTTTCCTCCACATAAATTTGTTGATAGATTTTACACCAAATTGGAAAAGGATGGATTTTATTAGTAGTTTTAGGTTTATGTGTAGTGCCTATAGTAGAGGTGAGTTTGTTAAATGATGCCCATAATTTCCTACACATAAAAAGATAAGAAAATTTTTATAAGCATTCCTAATTTATCTATAGGCACTCCCATAAGCATTGCCATAATGTACACCTACAAAAGAGTAGTTCAGCGCCGTGGCTGATAAGTTAGGGGCCTAATTGCGAAACTTCGATCAGGACCTTTTTTTACGAAAAATATTAGGCCTTTTTTTTTACATCGAAGTAATAAACAAAATGATTGAATTTTTTTAAATAAAAGAGATGATATAAATGAATCCAAGTTTAATGTGTTTATCAAGTTGCTATACAATTGACTTAACGTTTTCCATAGTATAAA
>BEHA01004716.1:122692-133818 GCA_002897215.1 Eschscholzia californica subsp. californica
CCATTTTGGGTAGGTTCTCGCTGTTGTCTAGGACAATTGAAATAATCTTCGAAAGCTTTTAGGACCATATAAATGAAAGTCTGAAATGAGAGATCAAAACAGATATTACTTCAAGCAACCATATAAATGAACTTCTATTATTGCATTTTATATCCAATATATACGAATTGTCGCTATTATTGGTCTACAACAGGCTTGAGCTAGATCAATCCAGTCCCGAATCTCAAACTATTAAATCATCGGAGATTGTGAACTAGTAACTACCTACTTGGCTACTTCAGAACAAATATTTAGGTCAAATACCTTCAGGAATGTAATTCGTTAAGCCATCTCTGCAAAAATGTACTATGATGACCCCAAGCCTTTTTGTTTGAGTAGATCATTTTTCGAACATTAGTGGGTCATTCTGCTTCTCTTAATCACCAACCAGAGTAGACAAAAGTAGATCTTGCATAAATCCAGCTCTCGATGTAGCTCGAGTAATCCTCTGTTCCTTCTCTTCACGACTCAAAGAAGACTCAGTGCTGCAAATTAACGAGGAAAATGGATTTGAAGACACAGTGAAGATCTTTGTCACCAATAACTTTTAATACAATCGAACTTGATATAGAAAAGTGGCAAAAGGATAAACAAGGCATAGAACGAACTATACTTGATAAAGCTATTAACAATGGTATTTCGAGCATGACGAAAACTTATATATGGGCTTCTATAGAAATGCATATGACGAAAAGTCATTATCATGAAGTGATGTGAAAGTAAACGCGGAGATTCTTCAACAAAAAAAAACAGCACTTCAAATTCATAACTCAATTTCCAAGGGTTTATCGAGGTCACGTTCTTCGTATAAGTATCCTCAGCAATGGAGACTATTGATTCTGAATCTTCTTCTTCGGACGAAGGAGAGCTCAACATAAGTGATGACAGGAGTGGATCTGTAGCAGCATCAGATGCACTAGAATTGCTTGATAAAGCTCCACTACTTAAAAGCACCTATGACTGGGCCTCGCGAGGATCACGACCTAACAGAGACAGAGCTTGAGTGTCAGGAACTCCAACTCTCCGTAATCTTCTATGTTTCTGGAAGTGTTCATTCGTTAACAGGAACATTTGCAGGAATTTGGTTTACTTAATAAACTATCAGATAATTTCATCGTTCTTAACTAGCTAATGAAAAGGATATTTTAAGAAGGTGCCCATGTTGAACGGTAATATGATTTAGTATATCTCGTGTAACCTTGATGCAGCAAATGGAACAGCCCTGTAAGCAAAAAAAAGTAGAGACCAGTTATTAGGCCTACATGCGAAGTATCAAAGTTCTAATTTGCATATTGCAATTAGACTACGTGAAAGAACGAAGAAAGAAAATCGACATAGAGATTTATCTCTATATAGACAGACACACACACGAAATCGATTCATTCGAAGAAAAAAAAAATTCGCAACACCCACATGAGCATAATGTGTAAAGATGATAATGATTCTTCCCCCTTGTTAACCTTCTCCAATTAAAAGTGACAAAAACTATTCACTAGGGTAATTTGGATTGAAAGGAAAACATGAAATAGAGATGCTTCAGCAAAAACAAGAAAAAAAGAAAGAAAGCTGAAAACAGAAACTAGAATAAGATTACAAGAATTCAAAACTTACAGTACTTGTTGATTCAAATAGGTGCTCTTCTTCAAGATGGATACAAACAGAGTCAATATCATAACCTTCATAGCAATAAGGGCATGGAAGATCAGACCAAACCTCCTGATTATCATCTAAGATCATTCAATCAGAAAAGGAGAAAAGAAAAATTAAAACCCTAATTATTGAACAACCCAAAAACAGTATTAAACAAAATCAAATTGATGAAGAAAGAATCAAGAAAATAATTAAACTAAAACGCACCTAACTGAGAGTTCTGTTGACGTTTGGCAGTACCTAAACGAGATGCCCAGCGAGCAGGATTCATATTCAGAAGAAATCCCCTGAATCGATTGATAGGAAATTGAACAAGATTAAAAACAGAGAGTTCACTCGAACTTAAATATAAAGGGAGTTATTGCACTTTTCCTGTGGTTTTATTTTCTCCTTGTACTTTTTTGTGTTGTTGGAAGGACAAATCTATTAATATAGAGGATTACTGTTACAATATAATTGAGACAAAGTATTAGTAACACTTTAAAATATCCGAGTGCATTTGTTATTTCTCACTTATTTTCATTTTGCTAGTTCATCGGCTGGAGTATCTCTTTGAGGGGTTGGGCCATTGATCCAAAAAGGGGGCCAAAATGAAAATCCCACCCAAAGTTGCCTAAAAATGAAAGGGAGGTCTAATGTGTCAGTTTGGGGAGTCAAAATTACGTAAAGGGCCCTTAGAAAATAAAGTATTTACCGTTCATGCCATCGAAAATTACAAAATTGCCATCGAAAATTCTCGGGAAACGATTTTTTTTCTGAAAAATAATCTGACGGGTCCATCAGAATCCGTACTGTTCAGAAAATTACGGAACAACCACCGAAAAATTCTCGGGAAACAAAATTTTTTTCGAGAAATTATTTTATTTACTGGAATTTTTTTTCTGTACTAGACATTTTTGCTGGGCGGGAATTTGAAATTTCGTAAAAAAATTTGGGCGGGAATTTGAAATTTCGTTTGAAAATTTCAAAACTTCGAAAAAAAAAATTTGTGACCGGAAAATTATTTTATTTACTAGAAATTTTTTTCTGTACTAGACACTTTTGCTGGGCGGGAAAATTTGCCCGGGAATTTAAAATTTCGTTTGAAAATTGGAATTTTTTTTGTACGGGAAATTATTTTATTTACCAGGAAGAGATGGTTTGCTGGGCGGGAATTTGAAATTTCGTTTCAAAATTTCAAATTTTCAAAAAATTTTGAAACTTTGAATTTTTCTTGTACTGGTAAATTATTTTATTTACCAGACATTTTTTTTTCCAGGAAAACGTCAGCATGTCCCGTCCAAGGGCAAGAGGGGAATTAAAAAAAAAAACTGACATTTGGACCTGCAACTAATTTTTGGGCAAGAGTGGATTTTTTTTGGGTTTACCCCCCAGATTTTGGACTGTTGACTCAAAAATCCGTATCTTTTTGTCTAGGAATGTGAGAGAATTTGATGATGTGAAAGTGATGCAATGGTTTCTTGATTATTTTATGTATGTTGAACACTACCGTTGGATTGTCTTTCTCGCATCTTGTAAATGGTTAATCAGCCTAATATTGTCACTCTCTACTTTTGTTTTTTTGGATCCATGGGTATATAGACCAAAATAATGTTCAAAAAGGATTTAGGGTCTAATCTTGTCAAAAAATGGATTTTTAGTCTTTTTGTTCTTGGGTCTAAAAACCCTTACTATCTATACACAATTTCATCCGTGTCCCAAACTATTTTCGCGGGATTTTAAATTGTGGGGCTGGACCGAAAATTCCAACGGCTTAATTAACCGTAAATTTGGGATAAATTTTAGGAAACAAAATCGAAACTTTTCCAAAACGAAACGTTCCAAAAACCCTAACCTAAATCTTCGAAATGCCATTACCAGAAACTAATCAAACGCTGAAAAGAAGGAAATCAAATTTGGGCGTGATTTGGGGAATTTATTAGCAAAAAACGGATAGAAACAAATCATAATTTCTCTCTCCTCTAAACAGATTAAGAAATTAAATTTTCTCTCTCTTCTTTACAGATTTGAACCAAATCAATTTTCTCTATCTTACTCTGTAATTTTTTTTTCGATTCAAATCAATTTTCTCTCACTAAACTTTTATATTTGGAAAGAGTATATTTTCTGGAATCAATTTAGCCTGATTTAGGGGTTAATATACAAAACATATATATCACTTTCTCTCACTTAAATTTCACATTTGAAAATAGTATATTTTTTGGGAACATTACAACAACATTTGTTTTCGTTTTTACTCGTACATAAATACACATCGGATACAAATTATGAAGCAAATACGTAAATTATGTGTTATTTATGACGAGGAAACCAACATTTGTCATGTATACAACGTAATTTATCAACTGTATGTGTGTCATGTTCAATAAATTACACAAAATTTCTTTTACATTACACATCGTTTACATTCTTTTACAAAAAATCGTTTACACTATATTGTCGAAGAGCATATGTAGTCTTGAGCAGGACAAACAACATTTACACTATATTGTCGAAGAACATATCCAAATGCTTTTGCACCACCAGGAAACAAATGACCAACTTCAGTAAATATTTTATCCCAGCCATCAGATTTTAGTTTTGTGGTCTTACTTAGATTGGATGATTCTGTAGGAAATTCCATAAGTAACAGCAAAACTACAAAAACAAAACATATACATTTTGTCAACAAAACATATAATTTACTAGAAACGACATGTATAATGGAATAAATTATGCATACTGTTTGTTAAACTTCATAATGTGTTAGGAGACAAACATAACTTTAGTTTGAATCATAAGGTCACTGTTATGTGAAAAAAATATGTATAATGTGCGATAAATTACATATAATTTTTGGAACATTTATTGTACTATAAACGACAATTGTTTTGGGGAAAAAGTGGGCGTAATGTTGAATAAATTATATATAATTTATGCAGATTTATAAGATGTGTTTGATATTATTTATAAAGTATGTATAATTTATAACAAAATACATATATTTTACATTCTGTTATAAAAATATCGTACATAAGATGTTTGCGTTATATATGTGTTATGTTCAGTAAACATCATGTAGTGTCGTGTAAATTATATATTGTTTACATTCTGTTACAACCAAATCGTACTAGATCTTCTCTGGATCAAAAATGATATGTAATTTATTGTAAACGATCCGTAATTTATTTTAAATTATATATCATTTGCATTCAGTTATAACAAATCGTACGAGATCTTCTCTGCATAAAAAATTGTACGGAAACCTTGATGAAGATTTGAAAAAATGATCTAAAAATCAAATCTGTAACCTAAAACTACTAAAAAGTAACAAAATACATGGAAACAAACACTTCTTAATCGAATAAAATGAATTGTAAAGATGGATTTAACATTAACATCATAAAATCGGTTATGAATCTTAGAGAGAGAAAATACTAAATAATGATGAAGATTTGATTAGATGATACAGAGAGAAATTTGATTATAATGAAATCCATGAACAAAGTTAAAGATGAAGATGAAAAAAATTAAACAGAAAAGAAGAAACCAAAACCTTTAACATTACCTGAAAAGCAATATTAAATATGATTTAATGGAGGTGTTTACAACTGCTCTAATGAAGATGAAACAAGCTTTGTGATTTTAATGGAGGATTATCAGATGATTCGGATTTAGAGAGAGAGAGAATAAACAGGTTTCGGTTACTGAAGATAATGAAGATATATGTTACTTTAATTAGAAACGTGATTGGAGAGAGAAGGTGGGAGATAAAAATGGAAAAAGATATTTAGGGATTTTGAAGGTAAATATGTTTTTATATATATAAGGAAGGTTAGTTTAGGTGATAAGATTTATTATTTATTTTAGGGATTTGTGTCTTCTCTCGAAATGGATACAAATGGACTAGATATCCATTTACATTAATATTTTGGTCTTGAAACTCTCTATAGGATTAGAGAGGACTAAATGTTTTATTAGGGCCCGTTTTTTGGTCTATAAGCCCAAAAATTCTTGTTTTTTTTTTGTTGACAGAACGAAAAAAAAAGAACAAACAACAAAAAGAGTAAAAACTGAAACTATCTAATATCCACGTTCATCGCTTCCTTCGAGTGCCAGATTCGCTTGACCTCTTTAGTCCTTCCCCATTTGGCTAATTTATCTGCTGTAGTGTTGGTGGCTCGCGGACCATAGGTGAATTAAATCTTACTAAAATTCGCTTTGAGAGATAAAATGCTTTCCATGTGCTGCAAAGATTGCCAGTTAAGCTCGTGTCTTCTATCGTTCACGTGATTGATCAGGTTAAGGTTGTCGCTTTCTATCTGGAGATGTGGAATCATAAGATCGTTGGCCCATTGAACAACCCGAAGGATTGCAATGCATTCACATTCTTCCGCTGTTTGTCCACAGACTGTATCTGCCAGAGCAATAATAAAATCTCCATTCTCATCATGTATGATACATCCAATCTCCGCCGGTTCGGAATACTTTAAGAATGAAGCATCGACATTAATTTTCAGAAATGATGTTTCCGGGGGCTTCCATATAGGAGTAGTTGGTTTAGGATTGGGACACTTAATGTCGCTGATGTTCGTCGAATAACCTTGGATCATCTTTATAACTTGCAAAGGTGTTTGATCTTGCTTACCAAAACATTTACTACATCTAGCTTCCAAATAAACCACATCACCTTGGCCATAAGCGCCATTTGATCTTCATCCCATGTCTGCCAGTATTTGATCCATTCCTGAATAGTTGAGAAGTACTCTGTCCGGGTATCAAAAGCAAACCAAATGGCTCTAGCAAAGTGGCAATGAAGAAGAACATGCGCCAGGGTTTCCCTGGCTGTGCAGAACACACAGTTGTAATAGTTCCCTATATATTTTCCAATTTTGTCCCTGACCGGGAGGCTATTAGTACAACACTTTCATAGAAATAGTTTGATACGAGGGATGGTTTGAATTTTCCATATGAAGTGCCATTCCGGCACTTCGTGGTTGGACGGTTCAGAGAACAGATGAGAGTACATAGATTTAATCGTGAATTTACCGGACTTAGTGAGAGTCCATATCATGGAGTCATCCGCCTCAGGTTGAATGTGTATGCTAAGAATAGCATTTCCAATATCATTGTCAAAGTAAGAATGTATCAGGCTAAAATTCCAGTTGTTACCAATGATCAATTGAGCACTTGATTAAAGGGGCAATTGTATATATTTGTATCGGTGGTGGGTGATTTGGAATCCAAAAGTCCTCCCAAATGTTAATATTAGTACCTTTGTTAACGTTCCAGAAAAGGAGACTGTTGACTTTGCCAAGATGAGCAGCCATCGATTTCCACACCCAGGAGTGGGACTGTTTAGGTTGAGTTGGTTTGGAATTCTTAGGAAAGTATTTGGCTTTAAGGAGTTTAGCCCAAAGGGACTGCGGAAAATTGAGAAGGCGCCAGATGAGTTTGCTAAGGAAGGCTATATTATCATTAATCGGATCTCGGATGCCAAGGCCTCCATATTTACGTGGCCGACAAATCGCCGCCCATTGAATTGTGTGCATAGATTTATTTTTTTCCCCACCAAAAAGACTGTTGAATGGTCTCAATGCGATGACTAATGCCCTTGGGAATGGCAAAGCACTGGATCTGGTATCGGGGAACGACCGCCGGAATAGTCGAAATGACCACGGAGCGTCCAGCTTGGGAAAGAAGATTAGTTTGCCATTTAGAAAGTTTATGCTGAATCTGATCAACCAGAGAGGAGAAAGCTTGTTTCTTATTGGGACCAATGAAAAGTTTGGTGCGAAGGTACTTCTCAATGGACGATCATTGTTGAACTTTGAGAGATTTAATGATCATACGTTTAAACTTTGGATGAGTGTTTTTAGAGAAGAAGATGGTGGATTTGTTATAGTTAATGATCTGGCCGGATTCATCTCCGAAGGTTTTGAGAATATTTAAAAGATGAGTAATATTGTCAAGGGAGTTACGCCAAAAAATAATACAGTCATCCGGGAAAAGAAGGTGATTGATGGTAAAATTCGATCGAGGAATGGAAAAACCAGTGAACTTGTGGGGACTGTCCGGCGCTTCCAACAACCTGCTCAGACCTTCCATTGCCAGAGCGAAAAGAAAAGGGAATAGCGGGTCACCTTGTCTGATGCCTCTGGAGACGTTAAAAGAAGGACCTGGACGACCGTTGATTAACACCGCCATCGATGAGGTGGAAATGCACATGTAGATAAGACGAATCCAGTGGTTATCGTAACCCAGATTGAACATAATATTCTCAAGATAGGACCATTCCACGCGATCGAAAGCTTTAGACATGTCCAGTTTCAGGCCAAAGAAGTTTTTCGAACAGCGTTTCATCTTGAAAGAGTGGGAAAGTTCTTGACTGATGATGATATTATCCGTAATTTGACAACCAATAGAGGAGTTCTCACATCATATAAGAAGTGAACTCGTATCACTTTGTTATTCACAAAACCTAAACTCCTTGGTTTGACCTCAATGATTTTTCCCATTCTCTCAAAAACTGTATCCAGGTCCTCTTTATTTTGGATAGATAACGGTAGTTTGTAGAGAGTGCACCACATGCTTCAAAACCAACAACATCCCCCTCATGATCCAGGGCCGGCCGAAATTCAGGGCATTGAGGATGAACAAACTTTTAGGTCTGATCAGGAAAGTGTTAACAGGACCATCAACTGGCGAGTAGTAGCAATCTCTAAAGAAGTTAGTAAGAGGATACAACATACGTTTGATTTGAGCCAGCGTAGCTTCCTCAGGACAGCACCACCGAGCTACAAATCCTTGGGAGATAGATTGGAGTTCGAGGTTAGTGGAAGGTTTTTGGTAACGAAGAGAGAGGTGACCTCTAGGAGAAACAGCGAAATGAGTAGCCATACTATAGAGGTTGAGATGTGGCAACGGGGAGAGGTAAATTGAGGGAGAAGGAGGAGATGTAAGAGGACTTGAGTGATTGAAGAAGCGCAGTGGAGACCAACGTAATTTATAGTAGCAGGCGAGAAGAGTCCAGAAGTTGAACCACCAAGCCATAATCGACATGCAAGCCTAGGGATTGGGTGGAGCCGACCACCCGACTTGTCTACTCACCGGACAAGACGATTGACATGCTAGAGAGTGAAGATAAAACCGAAAACCAGAGAGAGAAGAAGCAAAACCGAAACCCAAAAGAAGAGAAAAAATAGAAATGAAAGAGAGAAAAGGATAGTTAAGACGATAAGTAATCTCAGAGAGGGGACTTACAATTAATGGGGTCTCTGCTATTGGTTAGTCTAACCTCGGGAGAACTGCTCGTCACTCTTGAATGAACCTCGATCTGATGCTTCCACCAATAAATTTGTTGCCTTCTGATAGTTGGATCTGTCGCGTGCAGGCGTGATGATCTTTCTGGGAGTTGTGCTGATCTGGATTGGGGGCTGAGTTAAAACCCAATATGGAGTATCGGAGTTGTTGTTAGAAGCAATGTCCGAAGGTTGGCTGTGATGATTACCGAGGGAAGATGAGGAGATTTTGGTGTAAACGAGGGGAGCTATAGTTGTATTAATGACGTTGTGAGCTGATGCACATGGAATTAGGGTTAGATTTGAAGGTGGTTGCGGCTGGGAGAATGTGAAAAGGAGAGAAAGGGCTGACGTCACCCGAGAGCTTCTCTCTCCTCAAAAAACCTTTCACTCTCTACTTGAATGTATCTAAATTTTCTTTTGACCACCCATTGAATGCTATATAAAATTGTTTTTACTTTGCTTCCTGCAACATTTCAAACTCTAACCGTGGTAATTCTGACTGTAACTAAGTGTGTCCTATGATCATGAATAATACAACTGATGCCAACTATCTCATTAATACTTGTAAAGGAAGCATCTGTGCTAATCTTAACATAAGGAACCATTGGGGGTGACCAATTAATTCTCTTGGTTAATGGTCGCAACCTGTTATGGGTGTTCTTAAACGTCGAGAAGGTTATTATTTGATCACTAACTTGTTTCGGGGATACCTTTGTTTGTTGAAAGCAGAACTCACATCGGGCTTTCCAAAAGAACCAGAATATAGTTGTATGCAGATTGATTTGATCTAAGTTACCTACAGTGAAATCTATGTTCCAAGATGATGTTAATAGAAAGGATATTGAAATAAAACCACATACTTTTAGCAAAATAGCAATGTAGTAGAGTGTGATTTATAAACTCAGGATAACTACATGATGGACTATCTAGGCTGTTAGAACAACATTTCCAATGAAATAGACTAATACGAGGAGTGGTTTTGATTTTCCAGATGAAATTCCATTCAGTTTACACACATAGGTTCTCATCCCCGTTAATTGCCATCTGATGGTAGATAGAACCTAAAGAAAATTTACCTGACTCTGTGAGTAACCAACGCATGTTATCATGTCCTTCAATCTGGATATCAATAGCTCTAATATAATTGCAGATGTTAGGCATTGTTTGGGATTGCTTAAAATAAGTTAAAAGTCAGCGTTTAGCTTAGTGTAAGTGTTAATGAAAAAAGTGCAAGTTTAGTTAGAAAAAATTATAGCTTATTTTAAGTCCAAAACTCATTTTCACTAAAAAGCAAAAGCCGGATTTTCTTAGCTTTTGCTTGTGGCTTTTCCGGGAAGCCAATGATTTTTTTTTTTTTTTTTTTGAATATTAACCAAATTGTTGTTACAAAGACATACATCGATAGGATGTGATTTTTTTTTTGTTAAGGATGTATATATTAAAACGAAGAAATTAGGGTAGCATTACAATACATATTTAACAGAAAATACAGAATACAGGACCACTCCTTAGATCTTTCCTTTCTGCGCGCCCATTTAGCTAACTTATCAGCTTGAGAATTCTCTGTTCTTTTGATATAACTGAATTTCACCTGCTGAAGCTCATGCTTTAAGTTTCTTATTTGACGAATATGTACTAATGATTGCCATTGAACTTGATGCCTTGGGTTATTTAGGTGTTTTATCTGATTGATATAGTCGCTTTCAATGATGACCTGCATATGATTGTTATCTTTTGCCCAAATGAGACTGTTAAGAATGACTATAGCCTCGCTTTCCTCGCTGTTTCTTGCTCTAGCAATTTTCACGGTCGCTGAGACAAAATTGGATCGAGCATCATGAACAATAAAATTTGTGCCTATTACCTGTTCCACATTGACAAAAGATGCATCAACATTAATTTTCATGAAAGGATGGATTGGAGGTTGGCACTTGGCACTGGCTGTAGCAGCAGGTTTCACTTGAGCATTACTAGTCTTTGGAAATGTTTTAATGAGATCTAAAATAGTATTAACATTGTATAATGTTTGCTGAAAGCAGTGATCACATCTGGTTTTCCATATATGCCATAAAATTGTGACGAAATGAATATTATCAGCAGTACAACTAGTTTGATCTAGATTTTGCCACGACATGATCCATTCAGATAGAGAAG
>BEHA01004716.1:138830-185403 GCA_002897215.1 Eschscholzia californica subsp. californica
CCACTTGTTGTTTGACTTCTGAACTTGACCAAAATGACCAAGATACCCCTGGTGCTCTTTTCTTCCATTTTTCCGCATAAGATGAAAATGTGATAATTCGCTCTCTTTATTCCGAATTTAACACCAAACTTCAAATAAACAACCTAGCAATAAAAACACATAAATATTTAGAAATAAAACCCGAAAATAACTAACTCATCAAAGTTAAGTGACCTAAATGTGGCATTTTCACGCCACATCACCTAGTTAGGAGGACATAATCCATTCTTGTACTCCCACTTAAGTTTATATCTATCCTATCTCCCCCAGCAATCCGCCTTTATAACATCCTTTTACGGCGCGTGCCAAAGTTCGACATTCCTTATAGAAGATGAGTGGAGTACTCATGTTTTAAGGAATCTCTCCAATCTTGTCTTATGAGAATTCCTGACGTGTTTCAATCCTCATTGAAGAATTCTCATTTTTGGGTTGCCCAGTGTATATTCCCCAATCATACACCCATGTAAATGACTTAAATACTATATTCCTATGGCCCATGAAACAGCGCCATCAGTCAATCTCACATGCTAGTCGTCTTGAGTCATTGTTGTCCATGTAATGACCTGGACTAGGGTTTTGATAATGAATCTTTTCCAAGTTCACTTAGTAGGGTTTCATTTTGCCAGATCACGCATCTGATAAACCTACTTGGTAAAAGTTTCATTGTTTTGGACTGTCAATTAAATACTAAACCAATATTCAATGACGAAATAATTAAGTATATTTCTTTTATTGAACGTAGCTAATCAAATTACATAAAACTCCTTTTATTATTCTGATTACAAACTTAAAGCCATTCTGCGATGTGCTTTATCCCCATCCCCTTTGTATGACTCTCATGTTTGGGCTGAGGTAGTGGTTTAGTTAACGGGTCGACAATGTTGTCATCCGTATGGACTTTGCAAATCACCACTTCCTTTCGCTCAATGATCTCCCTTATCAAGTGGTATTTCCTTTGGATATGTTTGGATTTCTAGTGTGCTCTTGGTTCCTTAGCTTGGGTGATTGCTCCAATGTTGTCACAATATAGAGTAATCCCTTTTTCGATGTTGGGAACGACACCAAGCTCGAAGATAAACTTCTTCATCCAAACTCCTTCCTTCGCTGCTTTTGAAGCGGCCAAGTATTCTGCTTCTATGGTAGAATCCGCTACAGTAGTCTGCTTTGAGCTTTTCCAGCATACTGCCCCTCCATTCAGACAAAAAACATGTTCCGACTGTGATCGGTAATCATCTCTATCCGTGTGGAAGCTCGCGTCCACATAGCCTTCCACGATTAGTTCTTCTTTCCCGCCATATACCAAGAAATAATCCTTTGTCCTTCTTAATTACTTAAGGATATTCTTGGCTGCGGGCCAGTGATTTTCACCTGGATTCGATTGGTAACGACTACTCATGCTCAGAGCA
Organism: Eschscholzia californica subsp. californica; assembly: GCA_002897215.1. Classification (NCBI taxonomy): domain Eukaryota; kingdom Viridiplantae; phylum Streptophyta; class Magnoliopsida; order Ranunculales; family Papaveraceae; genus Eschscholzia; species Eschscholzia californica. Next base: position 140,276 of record BEHA01004716.1, read on the forward strand.
TATGAGACGTCTGGGCGAGTGCAGGTCATGGCATACATGATGGATCCTATTGCCAAAGCATAAGGTACCTTTTGCATGATTGCTAGCTCACGTGGGTCACTAGGACTTTGGGTATTGTTTAGCACTGTGCCTTGAGCCATGGGCATGAATCCTCTCTTAGAGGTTTCCATTTTGAATCTCTTAAGAATCTTATCTATATAAGTTTCTTGGCTGAGTCTAATCATCTTCTTTGATCTATCTCTATAGATCTTGATGCCCAATATGTATTCTGCATCTCCTAGGTCTTTTATTGAGAAACACTTGCTAAGCCATTCTTTTACAGAATTAAGCATCGGAATGTTGTTTTCAATGATTAGTATGTCATTTACATATAAGACCAAGAAAACTAGGTTGCTTCCACTAACCTTCTTGTATACACAGGATTCTTCTTCGTTCTTCAGAAAGCCAAACTCTTTGATTTTCTCATCGAAACGAAGATTCCAGCTCCTGTTTGCTTGCTTCAATCCATAAATGGACCTTTCTAGCATTATTGGAATCTACAAAACCTTCAGGTTGTGTCATGTACACATCCTCTTCCAGATTCCCATTCAGGAAGGCGGTTTTGACATCCATTTGCCAAATCTCATAATCATAATGAGCGGCTATCGCTAGAATAATCCTAATGGATTTAAGCATTGCGACAGGGGAAAAGGTTTCGTCGTAGTCTATTCCATGGACTTGTTTGTAACCTTTTGCCACGAGTCTTGCTTTGAAAACGCTCACGTTTCCATCCATGTCAGTTTTCATCTTGAAAACCCATTTGCATCCGGTGGGTGTTATTCCTTCGGGCAAATCTACCAAGTTCCAAACTTGATTCTCGTACATGGATTCCATTTCGGAGCATGGCTCCAAGCCATTTTTTCGGAGTTTGGGCTCGTCATAGCTTCTTTGTAAGTGCTAGGTTGTTATCTTCTACCAACAGTGTATCTAACCGTTGAGATAACTCGATTAACCTTGCTGACTTACGTCGGGGTTGAACAACTGGTGAGACATTCTCACTTTCTTGAGGATTCTCTTGCGCGGGAGGATCTCCGAGATCTATTATCTCTTCCTCACTATTCCTTTGTATCGGCTCAGTATAGATAGGAACCGCGAATTCTGACATCGGTGCATTGGTGTCAGCTTGTTGCTCAGATCAAATTTCTTCGATTTCTATATTTCTCCCACTTGTCTTCTTGGAAAGGAACACCTTTTCTAAGAAGACACCATCACGAGCAACAAACACTTTGTTCTCTGATGCGTTATAGAAGAAATAACCCCTAGTCTCTTTTGGGGAACCCACAAAGGAACATTTGTCTTATTTGGGTGCTAGTTTATCTCCTTGTAGACGTTTTACATAAAAGTCGCAACCCCAGACTTTGAGAAAAGACAACTTTGGAACTTTTCCAAACCATAACTCATTTGGCGTCTTTTCCACAGCTTTTGACGGAGTACGGTTAAGTGTGAAAGCAGTCGTTTCAAGAGCATATCCCCAGAAAGTGGTAGGAAGATCGGTTAAGTTCATCATTGATCGAACCATTCAACCATATCCATCAAGGTTTGATTCCTCCTTTCGGACACACCGTTCATCTGAGGTGTTCCTGGTGGAGTGAGTTGGGATACGATGCCGCAACTCCTAAGATGATCCTCAAATTCTTGACTCAAATACTCACCACCTCGATCCGATCGAATGACTTTTATTTTCTTGTCAAGTTGATTCTCTACTTCATTCTAAAATTGTTTGAACATTTCAAACAATTCTGACTTATTTCTCATAAGATATATGTATCCATATCTAGTGCAATCGTCAGTAAATGTGATAAAGTAGCCATAGTTACCTCTTACGGGTGTACTTATAGGTCCACATACATCTGTATGTATGAGTCCTAATGGTTCACTAACTCGGTCACCTTTCCCTTTGAAGGGTGATCGTGTCATCTTACCCACTAAGCATGGTTCACATGTATCGTATGATTCTAAATCACACGAACCCAGAAGTCCATCTGTATGAAGCTTCTGCATGCGTTTCATGTTTCTGTGGCCTAAGCGACAATGCTAGAGATAGCCTTGGTTCGAATCATGAGTGCGAAGCCGTTTAGTGTCTATGTTCAGGATTTTGTCTTCTATGTTCAAAACATAAAGACAATTACAAAGTCTAGCACTGGTATATAACACATCATCTTTGTATAGAGAACATTGCCTGTTTTTAAAAATAGTATGATATCCTTCTTTGTCCAGAACAGACACAGAGATGATGTTTCTTGAGATAATAGGTACATAATAGCATTTATGCAGCACTAATATCAAACCAGTATCTAGACTGAGCTTATAGGTTCCTACAGTCGCAGCAGCAACTCTTGCTTTGTTTGCGACTCGTAGAAACATTTCGCTCTTTGACAGACTTCGGATTCCCTCTAGTCCTTTTAAATCCGAGATTATGTGAGCTCCACATCCGGTATCAAATACCCATGTAGGGGAACCAGCTGTGTCTGCCAAATAAACCTCTATAACATAGTGTTGGGTTTTACACCCTTATACTAATGTCTATGACGGAAATAAGACATCTAATGTCTACATTAGTATTCCCAGGATCACATGCATAAGCCCATAATAATACTAAGTAAAACTAGAAAGATGAATACCTTATTCGCTAGTTATCCCTCGAACCTTTCCAATTGCTTTTGAGAAGACCAAGAGCTTCAAGCGTAGCTCCTCTACTTGGGACACGAGCAATCAACTTGATCTCCCACCTTGTTGTTTAGCTAGCACACCAATGGTGGTTGGAAGAAGAACTCTTTTCTTCTTGACTAGAAAGATAGTTAATGTGAATTAGCTCACGTTCTCCTCTTTACTTGATATGGTAGAGTAAGAAAGCTTAGAGAGAAATTTCACACCTTATTCTCTACCCTAAGAGTGCTTATATAGAACCCTAATAAGAATCCACCTCCTTTTAGGTTTCCTAAAACACCCTTTAGAATAAGATTTAAGGAAATTGTCGAAAATAGCAACTATTGATATTTTCTCAATTCCCTAAGGAGATGACGTCCAAACCCAGCCAAAATGGGCAGATTTAATGTTCATAACATAAGGAAACGTCCCTACAAAAATCAGCCCAATCCGCGCCCTAAAATTGCCCGAATCAGCCTAGGCCCCAAAACCCTATTTTTGGCCCTTTTGTACTATCTTTGCCTAATTCCTTTTTAGGCCTATGAGATATGTTTATGGGACATTCCCATTGTTATATCTCACTCCCACTAGTCATATCCTCGATCAATTTGACACTCTTGTGTGTAACCCGTTGTAGGATCCAATCGAAGTTAGCCGCGAATTACTTCGTAATTCGACGATCGTAGTTGGTCTCTAGCTACAACTCTACGATCTCTAAATCAATCGGACTTGATGATCTTCTACATCAATTTTCCTATCTGACAAATTGTTCGCATTGTCAACTTGGTCGAAGGACATCTCCTTCAACACCTTCAGACTCCCACTTGGACTTAGAACAAGTACAATGCTCGATTCCCATGTCACAGTATCCCATCTGATACGTCACATCATTCAGACTTTCTTGATCTCGAGTACAACTGTCAAAACAAATGATTAACTTTTAATCCATTTGAGCACGACCATGCATTTTCAGTTGTTGCTCGTCAAGTGGCCCGAGGACACTGTATCCTAACATAGTTAGGAGGACACAATCCATTCTTGCGCTCCCACTCAACTTCATGTCTATCCCGTCCTTCCCAGTATCCGTTTTTATAACCTCCTTTTACGGCGCGGCGTTTAACGGAACCAAAGTCGGACATTCCTTACATTAGGTGAGCTGAGCACTCATGTTTTGAGGAATCTCTCCAATCTTGTCTTTTGAGAAGTATTTGACGTTCATCAAGAGTGATGTACTTCTCATTAGAGGGTTATCCAGTGTGTAAACCTTTTACACACCCACGTAGTCGAATTGAATACACTATTCCTGTAGCCCATGAAATTGCGTTATCCCATCGACTCCCATGCTAGTCTTCGTGAGTCATTGTTGTCCATACAATGACCTGGACTAGGGATTTGACAATAAATATTCCAAGTTCACTTAATAGGGTTTCATTCATCAGATCACGTATCTGACAAACCTGTTCGGAATGTTTAATTGTCTATGGACTGTCGTTTAAATACTAAACCAAATTTAGACGATTTGCGAAATAACTCTATTATTTCCGATAACGAGAGTTGTAAATCTGGGCCTCTTCCGTAAAACTCTTTTACCCACTCAGTTTTACTTGTCGAGGTTTATTCCAAATTTACCTCATGCCTTAGACTGTGTATGAATCTCATACTATGTCTTAGGTGACAGTTTAGTTTGACTACCGTGGTAGTCGGTTTTTAAACTTTGATTATTATCAATTAATTTGAAGATTGCTATCTTCAACCTTGATAATTTCTAGTAATCTTTACTAGAGTTGAGGCTTTTAACACTTTTAAGCCTACTTTCCTTCCATGTTTGGAAGTTTGCTATGATGACTTGTTCAACTATTTGTACTACTTTCATCCTTTAGCCTTCTAGGATGTTTGAGCAGTGTCTCGGGTTTTCAAACCGAATTGGATGTCTAAATGCTAATCATGTCCGACATGATTGACTTTATGTTTACTAACATTGATGTCTCTCTCACGCGTGCTTGCTCATCGGTGTCTTTCAGACTCCGAGTGTTGCAACCCTCTTTGTCATGAGTTTTTGGGTCGAAATTCTTTTAGACTTTTACGAGTCTTAGATTTTTGGTTTCGGATCTCAAGCATCTCAGCGTACTGAGTCTCTCTAATCCTATCATCTTTTTTATCTATACTTATAGATCTTCAGATGCCCAAAATGGCATTTTATCCTTACGTGTGGTCCTTTTATTGAGTCAGTTTGTTACTGTTTATACAACATCCTATGTCGCAATCAATGTTTTGTATGTAGTCTGCATACGGACCCGGAAGGTTTGTTTCTCCCACTTACCTTCTTGAAACTCGTGATTCAAGATTTTTTTTCATTCCTCAGGAATTAAACTTCTTTGATTGCCTCTATGAATCGAAGGTTCTAACTCTTGCGTGCTTTTAATCCGTCGATGGATTTCTGAAGCATGTTAATGGACACAACTGGACTAGAGGAATCTTATTCGTCTTGTCTGGTTTCGGGAAACATGAATGTTTCCATCCTTCTCAGTTTTTAATTCCGGAAAACTAATTTAGGTCTTTCATTGACTTAAATTATCAAGATACATGTCTTGATGAGATATGGATTCCATGATGATTTTTGGCTTCTAGCCAAAATTTAAAGTCAGTTTCCGTCTCTGCGCAGGTCTTTTATCTCTTCAGAATTAACCTTTATCTTCTGAATCTTTGAGATTTTTCTTTTGACCTTAAGGGCTTTTGAACAACAATTTGGAATGTTCTCAACAGCTTTGAGATATTCCTTTAGAGACACTTTCAACGACTTTGAGAGTTCTCCTGCGAATTACATTCGCTTTTGTGCGGTAGGTTTTTAAGATCCAATCTTTACCTTTTCCTTTTCCGAGGAACCGCGGTTTTACTGTCTTTCAACAGTTTTGTTGCTCTTGGTCGAACTTAATCGGCCTGTACATTTTTCATGATTGTTCTTCATAACTCTTCATGATTTTTCTCATGGTCGAATTAATTCGACTTGTACTTTTCTCCCACTTATTCTTGTAATAATTAGTACTTTTCTCCTAGATTACTAGGTGTGCTAATTACTATAAGAATACTATCATGAGCAACAAACACTTTGTTCTCTTGATTGCTTGTGGAAAAAGCCCAAATTTCTTCTATAGAAATTGCGTCAGACTTTTAAGCTAATTTTGTATCCCTGTAGATGTTTTACACGAGATTTTAGTTTTCAGACGGATGTTGGTAAATGTGTGAAACAATCGTTTCTAGAATATGTACCAAAATATTCGGAAGACTGGCTTAAACCCATCATTGATCGAATCATGCATAGTAGTGTTCGATTTCTCCCACTGAATCCACCATCCCTCAGATGTGTTTCATGGAGTGAGTTGGGAAACGGTTTCTCAACTCCTTTTATGGTTATCAAGTGTTTGACTCAAGTTTTCACCACTCCAATCTAACCGGATGGCTTAAACTCTCTTGTCAAAGTGATTCTTTACTTCGGTTTGTACTTTGTTTGAACCTTTCAAACATTCCGACTTCACACTTGATGACTTGCATGTTTGCGTACTTTATTTAAGTTTGCCAGTGTACGTATTGAAGTTTATCTCGTTAGCTTCTGCAAGTAAACTTATAGGTCTGCATAACACCGTATGAGTCCTAATAGATTACTAGTCTCTATGCCCTTTTAAAAGGGGTGACTTTGTCAATTAGTCCTTAAGACTTAATAGACAATGCTGAAGTTAATGAGTTTGAATCTCTTGATATCAGCCATTATCAATGTTAACCTTTAGTTAATTTACCACTGGTTTAAAACATCAAATGTTTCTAGAAGAACAAAATAATTACTATTAAGTTCTAAGCTAGATCAGTGTCTAAAAGAAGACTTTGATCCCTTTCAGCATCCCAAGCATTACTGCTTCTGCTCCCTCTTGGATCTTTACTTCTTTTAGTCAAGTATGTGATTTCCTTGAGCTTTACCGAGCCGCACATCCGGTTTAAAATACCTGATGATGGAATTTTACGATACTTGTTTTTAACTTTGTTAACAAAGATACGGAACCGGAATTCATAATTCCATTCCATTTGTCCTTCAGGTGCTAAAGGTAGTTTCCTTTTAAATGGTCTAGCCATTGTTTGGAAACATTCACAGTAATGAGGAATACTCTTGATCATGTACTCGGCATTTGCTTTTCTTTGATCAAATGTTTGTCTCACTTGACTGATCCTTTGCCTTTTGAATCTCAAGAACTCTTTCTTAGATTCCTTGTACCAAATCTCAAGAACCTTTCTTAGACTGGATATTCCCGTATGTTCTGCTCAGTTTGTTCGTAACAACCTGAGTGACTCATCTAAGGTCTTATCTATCTTTGTTCAATCAATATTGAATTGAGTGATAGATGTATTCTGTTGTCTTCCCTTCGGATGACTTTCAGATTGCCTTGGAGGTCTCGTACCTCCCCATTTATGACTTCTGTAGGAATTTCTTCCTTAGTTTGTCTTATTGGTTATGCTAGCATCCATTACTCTTCCAAAGAGAATGTTATACGATTGCTTGCAAATGGCTTTTGACCTTCTTCGGTATGAGTCATCATTGGGATTGGGTATTCTAGTACGCTTTCCTTTTAAATCTGAGAACCATTCTCGATTTATTCTTCAATTCTAGGAAGTTGATCAACACCTCCCTTAGGTGTGATTCAGAGTTGAACTCGTTTGTGTCATCTTAAAACTACATAAAGAAATGACAAAGTTTTAAAACTCGTTATCGTTTTTGAAAAACTTTAGTTTTCCCACATTATTCAATAAAATCGTCCCCGATTGAATAAGTGATTCCAAGACCCCAGTTCTTCGGAGTAAAGCGAACGAAGGCCCTACCCTTTGACTCCGTCGTTCTGGGTGAGTGAACTACTTCACTGATCATACCTGATGACTTTTGGTTCATAGATTTCATTAATGAATGACTAATCTATCCTTTTGCCTCGAGTATCGAAGACTCTCTTGCTGATCTCGTTAAGTAGAACCATTTAGACGTGTAGGCCTCTTCTATAGACCAACACGCATTGTCCCAAGGTAGATGAGGTACTCTGCGAAGGCCGACCCACCTTCCTCGAACAAGGGCGCAACGAGTGTCTTAATTTGGATAGGCGATTACTCAAGATTACGTTTTGGGGACTTTTACGCTAGTCTGGCGTTTGTTATAGTGAATTATTTAGCCTAACTAACATCCACGACATAAAGCGTAAATAAGTAAGCAAATGCTCGCGAGAAAATAAATCAAGCAGACATGGATCCTAGTATGGCCCCTAACCTAGAAGATCTAATCTCCTTCGGTTTTCTTCTTGTTTTGCCTTTTGGTTCGTCTTAGATCGTCATCTTTCAACCTCCATTGAATTCTCCCACTAGCCTTTGGATTTCATCCTTGAGCTTTGCAATGGACTCATAGACCCTAAACTCTAATTACAAGAATCTAACGATTCACAGATCGTATAAACTTGAAATTAAAATTAATTACAAAGCATGCACCCATCCGTGCTTAAAACAAGAATAAAAAAATAAATCTATAGCCATACTAGTTTCCAGCATTCACATCACATGCAATCATATAATATATCAAGGCTAAGGATTATATATGTATGTTAATCCGGGAGATACTTTTGTCGACATCCCATGTCACATTAGGGACCTTAAGTATAAATTCGAAGAATTCGACTAATGGTGCGTTCTCGTTTTATCTCTTATGATTTCTAAAATCAACTTCTAGAAAAACTCCACTTTGGGCTCGAGAAAGCCCGGGTTAATTTCGGAAAAAACTTGGTTCGATTCTTAATGATTTCATAAATCAATTTAAAGAGAAATCCGTTTTGGCCTTCCGGATGGCCCGGATTAACTTTGGAATTATTTGGTTGGAATCGGAAAGAAATTTGGCAAAAACTCCCACTCGAATGATGGTCCCTTTTCGTGGTCCGAAAAGCCTCGAAAAAGTCCGGCACAAGTCCTAGACAAGTCCCGGCCCAAGCCCACAAAAGGGCTCGGACAAGGTCCAGACATGGCACGGCCCATAGGGCCGGCATGTCTTGGCCGAAGCCTACCAAGGCCTGGTCTCGTCCTGGCCGGAGCCAGGACGCTAGTCCATGCACCAGACGCGTCCTAGACGCATCTGGTGCTGGACCGGACTAGCACTAGGTGTCTCGGACCTAGTCCGAGACACCCAGGACCCCAGACGCGTCTCCAAGACGCGTCTGGTGGTAGCCACTGGACGCGTCTGGTCGCGTCTGGTGGTAGCTACTGGACGCGTCTGGTCGCGTCTGGAAGACGCGCCCACCCAGTAGCTAGACACGTCCACGAGCAGTCTGGACGCGTCTTCCAGGCTACTGGTCCGGCCAGGAAGCTTCCTGACCGGACCTATTGAGTTTCTAAACTCAATAATTTCCCTTTTTTTTTTCTTTTGCAACTCTAAGTTGCTTTTTCCAAAATTTGAAGCACTTCTAAAATATTTCAAATTCTTTTTAGATTACTTCTAAATTTCCAAAAATTTTTTTTCAAAAGTTTCCAAAAACTTAAAACAACTCTTTTAATCAAACCAATTTGGATCAAAATTTTAGGTTTTGAAACTCTTTTCAATAACAAATTTTGATATCTTTTGACAAATACTTGAATCCTATTCAAAATTAATCAAAATTTTGTGTTCAAAACACTTTTAAACACAATAATCTATCTACAAAAGCATGGAATTGGTCCAAAACTTAGATAAGATAGGCTAATTGCAAGAGGCTCTGACGCCACTGTTGGGTTTTACACCCTTATACTAATGTCTATGGCGGAAATAAGACATCTAATGTCTACATTAGTATTCCCAGGATCACATGCATAAGCCCATAATAATACTAAGTAAAACTAGAAAGATGAATACCTTATTCGCTAGTTTTCCCTCGAACCTTTCCAATTGCTTTTGAGAAGACCAAGAGCTTCAAGCGTAGCTCCTCTACTTGGGACACGAGCAATCAACTTGATCTCGCACCTTGTTGTTTAGCTAGCACACCAATGGTGGTTGGAAGAAGAACTCATTTCTTCTTGACCAGATAGATAGTTAATGGGAATTAGCTCACTTTCTCCTCTCTACTAGATATGGTAGAGTAAGAAAGCTTAGAGAGAAATTCGACACCTTATTCTCTGCCCTAAGAGTTTTTATATAGAACCCTAATAAGAATCCACCTCCTTTTAGGTTTCCTAAAACACCCTTTAGAATAAGATTTAAGATATTGTCGAAAATAGCAACTATTGATATTTTCTCAATTCCCTAAGGATATGACGTCCAAACCGAGCCAAAATTGGCAGATTTAATGTTCATAACATAAGGAAACGTCCCTCCAAAAATCAGCCCAATCCGAGCCCTAAAATTGCCCGAATCGGCCTAGGCCCAAAAACCCTGTTTTTGGCCCTTTTGTACTATCTTTGCCTAATTCCTTTTTAGGCCTATTAGATATGTTTATGGGAAATTTCCATTGTTATATCTCACTCCCACTAGTCATATCCTAGATCAATTTGACACTCTTGTGTGTAACCCGTTGTAGGATCCGATCGAAGTTAGCCGCGAATTACTTCGTAATTCGACGATCGTAGTTGGTCTCTAGCTACAACTCTACGATCCCTAAATCAATCGGACTTGATGATCTTCTACATGAATTGTCCTATCCGATAAATTGTTCGCATTGTCACCTTGGTCGAAGGACCTCTCCTTCAACACCTTCACATAGGCGCTAATTTCCTCTCCTTTTTCTGGTTTCTCCATTACGTTTTCTTTTTTCGAAGTATCGAGAACTCTTCTCTGATCCTGCTCCCAATCTAGAAAGTTATCTAAATCTAAATTAATCGTGTGCCATTATTACTCTAAATTTAAACTAATCGTGCGTCCCCCTTTGAAAAATATGATTCCAAGATCCCATTGCTATGGGGCTAAGCGTACTAGGGCACTGCCCTTAACTCCGTCATTCTGGGTTAGCAAACTCTTTGCTGATCATACTCTTATGACTCTTGGTTGATGAATAACACTTAGGTGTTAAATTCATCCTTTTGCCTCGAAATCCGAAACCCTTTGCTGACTCGTTGAGAATAACCATTTAGACATGTAGACCTCTGTTATAGATCTACCCGTATCGTCCCGAGGTAAAAGATGACACTCTGTGAAGGCCGACCCACCATCGATGAACAAGGGATCAAGAGGTGTCTTAGTCTGGGTAGGCATTACTTAAAATTCTTTTTGGGGACTTTTACGTAATTTATCAAGTTACGTTGCTGTGAACTCTGGCATAACTAACTGTGATTTATTACGTAAAGATTTATGTGAGTTTGCGTAATGTTTTTCTTGTTCGCCTAAGGTTCGTTTGGATTCATATCCGTGAACCACCATTGAGTACTCCCACTCGAATCATGATCTCATCATTCGATTCGTCAATGGTTTCTCTAGACCCTATACTCTAAGTATTATTCGGGCACATCACGCTTGTGCTTAGAATCAAGAAATGTTTACCTATCTAAAGGTACATTACACTATGCAATCACATACATGTACATACATTCATAAATATGACAATCATAGAAAAAGTATGTATCCTAGATTCGTTTCTAGGTTTGCTATTCGTGGGAAATTGTGACATTCCTATGTCTATCATGGATTCTCAGTCTATTTTTCATAAAATATGGACTAATTTATGTCACGTTTCTTCCTTAATGATTTCTAAAACCGTTTTAAGGAAAAACTCTGTTTGGATTATCGCATAATCAGGGTGAATTTCGGAAAAATTAAGGTTGAGGTCGGAAGAAGAATATACTAAAACTCTCACTCGGATCAAAACCCAAAAGGTGCCCGAGTCAAACTCTGAAAATCCGGGTCAGACTTGGTCAGGGGACCTTTGATTAGTCAAGGATGGAACGAAGATAGGTCAAAGTCAAGGTCCGGACTCTGGCCGTGCCGTGTCCCTCGGGTGGACGCGTCCCCAAGCAGCTGCATCTCGGATCGCATCCGAGATGCATGGGAGCTATCAGACGCGTCCTTGGTCGTCTCGGACTAGGAGTCCGAGACGGCCCAGGTTACCCCAGACGCGTCTTTTAGACGCGTGTGGAGCCGTGAAAGTCGCGTCTCAGATCCTAGTCCGAAACGCGCTAGGAGTTCTCATGGTCGTGTCTGATGACGCGACCTTCCGAGATAATCTCGGACTTCCCAGTCAAAGTCGGACTGGGACGTGTCCGAGACGGACTGGGAGACATGCCAGCGCACGCGACTGGCCGGACGCGTCTAGGGACGCGCCCAGGTCAGTCCGGCATGGGACAGACCCCTTCTTCCTCCTAAAAACTTGTTGTTTTTACTGTTTTCTTCCTGTTCCGAGCTGCTATAGCTACTGTTTTTTATGGAAATCCATAAAAAACAGCACTTTTTGAAAACCCTTTTTCAAAAAATCAACCTTTTTCAATCGTCCTTTCGAAAACGTTTTTCAAAATTCGTTTTCTTTCTATCCGATTAGTTCTAAACTAATCAATTCTATGTCAAACATGAAATTATCTAATCAATCAAGTTCTAATTCGACTAGTCAAAGTTAGTTTCATGTAACCGGCTCGTGATGCCACTGTAGGGTTTCATGCGTATCTAATACATTAAATCTAGTTCTAAACCCCGAATGTCAACCGAGTGTACCCACCTGCGTACCGAATGTTTAGCCCTCGCCGTCAGGTTGAACGCCACGTATCATCTAGCCAATTTGATCAATTGCCTTTGTCTCCAATCTTTGACTTCGGCTAACTTTCTCATCTGAACTCCGATTCGACTTCTGTTTTCGCCCACAAGTTCGTCTTGAACTCTAATTTCCACCCGAGTATCAATATTGATTAGAATTATCAGAATCTCCAAATGATCAAAATGACCAAATTACCCCTCAAACATCTTTCTCCCATTTTTATTTATTTTTCGCATCAAACTCAATAAAAGCCACCTGGACAAGAGAAACAAGTAATTCATCAGAGTAACGGCTCGAAATGGATTAACTAACCCAAATTAAGAGATTCAAATGAGTCATTTTCATGACTCATCAATTACCATCTTGAGCTCGACAAGTTTCGCTAAGGCTTCTCCTTAGACCTCTGGTCGTGGCTTACGCTACCAGAGCTGGTTTCGCCAGCTTGAGCTTAGCTAGTTTAACTAGGACTTCTCCTTAGAACTTTGGTCGTGGCTTTCGCTACCAGAGCTGGTTTCGCCAGCTTGAGCTTGGCTAGTTTAACTAGGACTTCTCCTTAGGCCTCTGATCGTGGCTTTCGCTACCAGAGCTGGTTTCGCCAGCTTGAGCTTAGCTAGTTTAACTAGAACTTCTCCTTAGGCCTCTGGTCGTGGCTTTCGCTACCAGAGCTGGTTTCGCCAGCTTGAGCTTGGCTAGTTTAACCAGGACTTCTCTTTAGACCTCTGGTCGTGGCTTTCGCTACCAAAGCTGGTTTCGCCAGCTTGAGCTTGGCTAGTTTAACTTGGACTTCTCCTTAGACCTCTGATCGTGGCTTTCGCTACCCGAGCTGGTTTCGCCAGCTTGAGCTTCGCTAGTTTAACTAGGACTTCTCCTTAGACCTCTGGTCGTGGCTTTCGCTACCAGAGCTGGTTTCGCCAGCTTGAGCTTGCCTAGTTTAACTAGGACTTCTCCTTAGATCTCTGGTCGTGGCTTTCCCTACCAGAGTTAGTTTCGCCAGCTTGAGCTTGGCTAGTTTAACTAGGACTTCTCCTTAGATCTCTGGTCGTGGCTTGGGCTACCAGAGTTGGTTACGTCGATGTTAGCACGACTTGTTTTCGCCGGGACTCCTCCCGTGCCCCCGGTCGTGGCCTTAGCTACCAGGGTTGTCTTCCTGATTTAAGAACGAATAGTTTCGCAAGGACTTCTCCTTATACCCCCGGTCACCTTCATCAGGCGGTACTTTTATCTAGGACTTCTCCTTAGGGATCCACAGGGACCACGTTCCACTCGAGTAAAGGATTGAGTTTAACTAGGACTCCTCCTTGTGAGGCCTCGGGTCGCAGCCGTAGCTACCGGAGCTACCTCCTTTGCCGGCTTGAGCTGATCAGTGTAACTAGGACTTCTCCTTAGACCTTGGTGAGGGGTCGGTTTTTACTCGAGCAAAGTTCAGTTTAACTAGGACTGCTTCTTAGGGCCCTCGGTTGTCGCCGTAGCAACGGAGGCTATCCTGTCCTGATCGTGGCTTACGCATAGCAGGGTTGTTTAAATTAGGGCCCTTGGTCGCTGCTCTCACCTACCAAGGCTGCCTTTAGGTCCTCCTGGTCGTGGCTTTCGCTGTCAGGGCTACCTGCTTGATTCAGAGCGAGATGAGTTTAATTAGGACTCCTCATTTTATAGGGTCTTGGTTTAAAAATATTTTATTTCGCTAGATAAAATAGGTAGTTGCTGAAAATATTTTATTTTATTAGTTAAAATATGTAACGAGCAGCGCTACTTTTCTTGCCTAGAGGCCAAAATTATATATATATATATATATATATATATATATATATATATAGATAAAATATGTAGCTAGTAGCGCTACTTTTCTTGCCTGGCGGCTAAAATAATATATATATGTATGTACTCCGTGTGAGCAATGCTAACCTTGGCGGCGCTATTCCTGCATGTTTACGGTGTGATCGAAGTCAGTTATTTTTCCGGTGCTTGGAAGGGTGGGAACCACTGCTGGCCGTCGACGGTGTCGAGCTGAAATGGCGTAACATTCCCTGGCTTCCGTTTGATATCCATTTATTGCTCCTACCAGGTTAGTTCCCGGAATTGGGAATTTCAGAGTTAAGTGGTTCAAAGAGATCACAGCTCGTGATTCCTTCAAGAAGTTCCTTCCCAGGATAATGTTGTATGCGTGTAGTTCGTAGATGATCACGAAATCCATCATTAGTGCTCGGCTGGTCGTTCCTTCTCCGATGAGTATGGGTAAAGTGACCTTTCCCCCAGCTCGTAGTCGATCTCCGCCGAAACCTGTCAAGTAATGATCATAAATCTCGGTGTGATGTGCTCTCACCTGGAGTTTTTGGAGGCATGCTCGACTTATGATCTCTGTGGAGCTTCCCGTGTCAACTAGGATACGCCCTATTCTTCGATTGGCAACCAGCGCTGTTATCACTAGGGGGTCTGCGTGAGGCGTGATTGCTCCTCTCAGATCATCATTAGTGAATATTATCGGAGGTGTGGACTCGTCTCGTACCATCATGATCTCCGGATTCTTCCGTCGTCGTTTGTTGCTTCTCTCCTCTGCATGAGTTGGCCCTCCAGCTATGACGTTGACACTTTCTTTGCCCTCGGATTCGGATTCCGTTTCCGCCTCGGTGAATATTTCCACCAGAGTTTTTGATATTTCCCCGAGCTCTTTCGCCAGTACTGTCAAGCGCCCGATTGCTGTTACTGCTAGGGTCGTGTCTCGAGCTCCCTGGCTATCAGTCTGGATTTTTTGACTTAAGTTGGCGGCCCTTTCGTCGGAGAGCTTGGGTGAAGTTTCTTGTTTCTGAGAGCGATCCTATTCCTGAGAATGTTGGGCCCCTCAGGTCGTCTGCTGTTCTAGGATTTTTACCTAATAAGGATTTCAACCTAGCTTCTGCTACGTCTAGGTTGCCCTAAAGTTTTGTTATTCTCTCTTCTTGTTTCCTTCTTTCAACCTTAAGCCGCTCGAGAGCTGCTGAGATCATTATGAGGTATAGAGATACTTCTCGGTCTTCACCTGGTGTTCGTTTTTCTGCTGGCATGTCTGCCTGAAGGTCTTTTAGGAAAAGATGATTAGTTTAAAAGAAGTATAGAGTAGATTCGAGTTACCGAATGTGAGGATTTGCTGGAGAGATGCCTTCTTTCTAGCGCCAAATGCTAATGTCGAAAATTGGCTCCCGGTTAAATCAGCGTGAAAAAGGGAGTTGATGCATGACAACCTTCGTTATGATGGAATATTCTGTTTGGATAGGTGAGATTCCTCTGTTCAGCTCTGCTTCTCTGCTCTGCTCCGCTTCTCTGTTCCCTGCTTCTTGCTCCAACTCCTGACTCCTTGTTCCAGCTTCTGATTCCTTGCTCCTGTTCGTCTGTTCCCGAATGGGGAAAACCTGCAAAGGGTTCGAAAACCGCTCCGACGCTCAAGACAGTCAGGGTGCTCTTTGCAGTAAAAGAATGAATATTGATTGATCCTTTTGGAGGACGAATTACGATAACTCTATTTTTGGGGCGATCCTTCTGGTATGAAGAGATCTTAAGTTTAGGAGAGATGGTGTGTTTCTTCTCCAGAGATCGTGTCTTAGAGAAAGAGTTTGTTTTTCCCTCTAAAGCTCGTGTCCTTTGAAGGACGATGTGGGGGGCCTTTTATAGGAGAAGGTAGGCCGGCTGTCCTTAGTGGCGGTGGTGAGGCGGTGGCCGTCAAACCGTAATAAAAGTTACCTCTTTTGCGTATCTAGGGTTTCTCTTCGATTCTATCCCAGATCTCTGATAAGTGAAAGTTCCTAAGTTCAAGGATACTTCGTTGATATCTCGCCGTAGTGATAGACTCTAGAGGATAAGTTTCTTCCTTTAGATACGTGGAGTCCAACCGGGCTTAAATACTTCAAGATGTGTAACCGACTGAGATCTTTCTGAAAAGTCCGGGATTAAGTCATTAGGTTGCGCAGCGCTGATATCTTCCCAGTTCTGGGAGTAAGATATGGGCCGAACCTGTGGAGACCCCCTTATTCCTTTAGAAATCCCAGGGCTGATCTATCCATGCCAAGGGCGTTTTGTGCAGAGCTGGTTTCTTCTGGCCGACCTCCCGGTTGTGGAAATGTGTGGTGGACCATCAGGGGTTTTAGCTATCCTGCTGCCTCAAGTCGAGCTGTTCTGAGAGACTTCTGATCCGATCTTTGACTCTTCAAACGTTAGTCAACGTCTGGACATTTTATGCATCATCAGGTGAGATTAGTAAAAAATTTCGTTCCTGAGAACGATCCTATTCCCGAGCACGTAGGACCCCTCAGATTCTCTACTGCTCTTGTATTTTCTTCGAGCAGGGACTTCAGCTTAATCTCTGTTATGTCTAGGTCGCTTCGAAGTTTTGTTATCCTCTCTTCCTGTTTCCTTCTTTCGACCTTCAACCGCTCGAGGGCAGCTGAGATCATTATGAGATATAATGATCCTTCTCGGTCTTCACCGGGTGTTCGTTTTTCTGCTAGCATATCTGCTTGAAGATCTTTAGGAACAGTAATTAGTTCTGAAGAAGTATTGAGTAAGGTTCGGGTTACCCAATCTGGTGATTTGCTGGAGAGATCCCCTCCTTCTAGCGCCAAATGCTAATGTCGAAAATTGGCTCCCGATTAAATCAGCATGAAAAAGGGAGTTGATGCATGACAACCTCCGTTATGATGGTATATTCTGTTTGGAGAGGAGGGATTCCTCTGTTCAGCTCTGCTTCCTTGATCTGCTTCTCTGCTCTGCTTTGTTCCTTTGCTCCAGCCCCTTGCTCCAGCTCCTTGTTCCTGTTCGTCTGTTCCCGAGGGGGGAAACCCTGCAAAGGGTTCGAAAACCGCTCCGACGTTCAAGGCAGTCAGGGTGCTCTTCGCAGTAAAAGAATGAATATTGATTGATCCTTTTGGGGGCGAGTTATGAGAACTCTGTTTTTGGGGGGTGATCCTTCTTTGTGTGAAGAGATCGTATTTTTGAGAGAGAGAGTGTCTGTCTTCCAGAGATCGTGTTCTATGAAGGACGATGTGGGGGGCCTTTTATAGGCAAAGGTAGGCCGACTGTGATTAGCGGCGATGGTGAGGCGGTGGTGAGGCGGTGGCCGTTTAACCATAATAGAAGTTACCTCTTTTGCGTATCTAGGGTTTCTCTTCGAGTCTATCCGGATCTTTGATAAGTGAAAGTTCCTAAGTTCAAGGACACTTCATTGATATCTTTCCGGAGTGATAGACTCTAAAGGAGAAGTTTCCTCCTTTAGATACGTGGAGTCCAATCGGGCTTAAACACTTCAAGATGTGTAACCGACTGAGATCTTTCTGGAAAGTCCGGATTAAGTCATTAGGTCGCGCAACGCTGTTATCTTCCCAGTTCTGGGCGTAAGATATGGGTCGAACCTGTGGAGACCCCCCCTTATTCCTTTAGAGATCCCAGAGCTGATCTGTCCATGCCGAGGGCGTTTTGTGCAGAGCTTGTTTCTTCTGGCCGACCTCCCAGTTAGGGGAATGTGTGGTGGACCATCAGGGGTTTTAGCTGTCCTGCTGCCTTAAGTCGAGTTGTTCCAAGAGACTTTTCTTCTGATCTTTGACTCTTCAGACGTTAGTCAACGTCTGGACATTTTATGCATCATCAGCGGTAAGGTGTTAATGGGAAACGACTTTCCTTGTAAGGTGGTTGGAATTGGTACTATTCAGATCAAGATGCACGATGGTGTTGTGAGGACTATTACAGACATCAGACATGTTCCAGATTTGAAGAGGAATCTAATCTCTTTGGGAACCCTGGATGATAATGGTTGCAGATATGTTGGTGAAGGTGGTGTTCTTCGGGTTTCTAAGGGGAGTCTTACAGTTATGAAGGGGTTGAAAAAGAATGCTCTATATGTGCTACAGGGTAACACAGTTACCGGATCTGTAGCGGTATCATCATCAGACAAGGAAGTTGAGACTACCAAGCTATGGCATATGAGGTTAGGGCATATGAGTGAAGGGGGATGGCTATACTGAGTAAACAGGGTTTACTCTGTGGACAGAAGGTTGGAAAACTGGAATTTTGTGAACATTGCGTCTTCGGGAAGCAATGTCGGGTAAAGTTCAGTACAGCAGTTCATGATACCAAAGGAACTCATGATTACATCCATTCAGATCTTTGGGGTCCCTCTCGGGTCAGCTCACATAGTGGGGGTAGATAAATGTTAACCTTGATAGATGATTTTTCCAGGAAAGTATGGGTCTACATACTGAAACGCAAAGATGAGGCATTCGTCAAGTTCAAGCAGTGGAAGGCCTTGATCGAGAAGCAGACTGGAAAATCGATCAAACGCTTGAGGACTGACAATGGCATGGAATTTTGCGAAAACGAGTTTAATAGGTTCTGTGTAGACGAAGGGATAATGAGACACCATACGGTCAGAAAGACCCCACAGCAAAATGGGGTGGAAGAACGTATGAACAGAACTCTATTGGAACGAGCTCGTTGTATGCTTTCGAATGCAGGACTGCTATTGAGGTGTTCTGGTTTGAAGCAGTGAACACGACAGCATATCTGGTAAATATTTCACCCTGTACATCTATTGAGTGTAAAACTCCTAATGAGGTGTGGTCTGGTTATCCTGCTAATTATGAGAACTTGAGGATCTTTGGTTGTCCGGCTTATGCACATGTTAAAGAAGGTAAAGTTGATCTGAGGGCTAAGAAATGTGTATTTCTTGGGTACGAGTCTGGAGTTAAGGGTTATCGGTTGTGGAATTCGGATGGAAAATCGAAGAAGTTTCTCATAAGTAGAGATGTTACTTATGATGAGTTAGCCATGGTAATTGAGAAGGTAACGCCTGTAGATGCTCTGGAGGGTGTTGGTAAACAGGTGGAGCAAAAAGATCATAGGGAGCAGGTGGAGTTTTAGATAGACACTCCGGTAGAGGTTCGGCTTCAGGTAGATGAGCAAGCTGAGGAAGATGAACTAGAGCTGGTTCATTACAGTGTTGTGAGGAACAGGGGAAGGAGAGACATCCGGGCACCGGAAAGGTATGGGATGGCAGATATGGTTGCATTTGCACTTAGTGTGGGATAAAGCATTGATGGAGGTGAACCATGCACCTACGAAGAAGCTATGAGGAGTGATGATTCACGACAGTGGTCTCTTGCCATGAATGAAGAGATTGAGTCTCTTCGGAAGAACCGGGCCTAGGAATTAGCCGAGCAGTCTAAGGGTCAGAAGATTGTTGGTAGCAAATGGGTTTTCAAGATGCACGGTACAAAGCACGGTTAGTAGCTAAGGCGTTTACACAACAAGAAGGAATTGACTTCAATGAGGTATTTTCTCCTGTTGTTAAACATAGCTCTATTAGATTATTACTTGCTATGGTTGCATTGTATGATATGGAATTGGAGCAGCTTGATGTTAAGACTGCGTTCTTACATGGAGAGCTGGAGGAACAAATCTATATGCGTCAGCCAGAGGGGTTTGAGATTCCCGGGAAACAAGACCAGGTCTGTTTGCTGAAGAAGTCTTTGTATGGACTGAAACAGTCTCCTAGGCAAAGGTATAAGCGTTTTGACACGTTTATAGTTAAAAACGACTGTGACAGAAGCAGGTATGATAGTTGTGTGTACCACAGGAAACTATCGAATGGTTCTTATGTGTATCTACTCCTGTATGTGGATGACATGCTGATAGCTTGCAAGGATATGTCGGATATCCACATGTTAAAGGATCAGTTAAAGGGTGAGTTTGAAATGAAAGACTTGGGTGCCTCAAGGAAGATATTGGGTATGGAGATACGGAGAGACAGATCTGCTGGGAAACTTTTCTTGTCTCAGAAAACGTACATCGAGAAGGTGTTGGAACATTTTGGTATGACTGAGGCAAAACCTGTCGGTACTCCATTGGCAGCACACTTCAAGCTTTCGGGGGAACTGTCACCAACAACTGATGACGAGATGGAGTACATGTCTCGGGTGCCTTATGTAAATGCAGTAGGTAGCATTATGTATGCTATGATGTGCACAAGGCCTGATATTTCACATGTTGTTAGTGTAGTAAGCAGATACATGGGCAGACCTGGGAGAGGTCATTGGCAGGCTGTGAAATGGATATTGGATCATATACCTTTTTTGAACATTAGTTTGGTCTATATACCCATGGACTTTAAAATATATCCTTGGTGAAACTACTTTTGAAGTCTCATGGTGCATTACCTTATCTTCAGTTCAGTTTGTTTAATTAGAAAAGAGGATAATTGTCTCCAATAAATAACATCTAATCCGTTTCAATCAAACAACCAGTACTTTAATATTTCCACCAAATTGTTTCAACTCATCATTATTACGGACTATAATCTTATCTTGAATAAACTTGTACACGAGCATTTCTAATGCAAAACTCAAAAAAAAAACTCAAATGAAACACTATTGAGATCCTCAATTCAAAAGACAACTCAAATATAACGCCCAAAAAATTTAAAAATTACTTAGGAGTCATTTCCTAGATAAGTAGTTTCTTTGTAATATTGAGTGGAAAATTGAGGTCCCCGAGAGAAATATCAAAAAATATCAAAATTGCGTTTCTTTTTTAGACATGTAAATCTATTATATAAAACACAATGTTTTTTACTGACTGGGACAAACCAAAAGATAAATCCAGCCGTTCGTTCCCTTTGTTGTTAAATTTTGATCGTTAGATTTCTTACCTACCTAGAAATATCATAATTTTTTCACCCACTCACTAAATCTATTATACAAACCCACGATAAATTTTGACCGTCCAATTTCCATAGTTAAATCTCAACCTTTAAATTTTATCCCAAATTATAACCACTATCATAACGTTAGTGACAAAATAATTTTATACTAATGACCATCTATAAAACTATTGACAATTTATTATCTCCATAACTTTTTAAATATTAATTATATTTTAGGTTATGAAATCGTAGCCCTTAGATCTTAATCCCTAATATCTCCTTAAACCATAACTCTTTATATCTCTCTCAAAACCTCTCTATCTTCACAATTTTCCAGAAAGTAATTGTTCTTCGGTTATAAAAGAAGAAGATTAATGGATCATATTCCTCACTCCTCTCTCTATATATATTTTCCTCCTAGGATCTTTCTTTCTTATATTTTTTTTCCTCACTCTCTCACTTACAACATTTCTCATTTGTTAGTAGAAGAAATCTCTGTCGACAACAAAATGATTCGAAATTAGATTTTCTTAGTTGATAGTTTTTCTTAGTTGATTTAATATTAGTTTTTTTTTTCATTTTGTAAATATTAAATTAGTAATGTATGTTTTAATACATAAATTTTGTTAATTTAGTATTAGTTTTTCTTAATTTTGATAATGTTTAATTAGTATTTTTGTGCATTCCATAAGTTCAATGGAATGTTTAATTATAAATACACTTGGTCATAAATGATAAATCTCTATTTACTTATATACCTTTCTCTATCAATCTATGTCATTTTAGTTTTCTATGTTAAATCTTTCGCAAGTGAATAAATCATTTTTTTTTGAAGGTTTGACTGTATGATTAATACATAAAATCAGTATATATAACTTTTTTTATTGACATTATGTATTCTCCATAAGTTCACTGAAATGTTTAATTGTAAATATAATCTGTGATAAATGATAAATCTCTCTCTCTCTCTCTCTCTCTTTGTATATGTATCTTTTTCTCTATCAATCTATGATATTTTTTATTTCTATGTTAATCTTTCGTAAGTGAAAAAAACATTTATTTGAAGTCTTGTTTTCAATTTTTATGTATCGTTTCTCCTAGATTTGAAGAGCATATCTTTTGAAGAGTTAATAGTTATTCTTTTCTCGATTTTACGATTTGAATTTTACTATTTTACTTTTCAATTTCCTTGAGATGAGTAAGTAGTTGGTAGTGTTATGATATTTTAACTAGACATTACGAATTATGTAAACAAGAACGTACCCATCTATCTTTATAGTGATTCTTTAATGAGATTTTCTTTGTTATAATTTTTTTCTTGATTTTCTTCTTTAAATTTCATTAAAATATAACTTTTCATCGATTCTTTGAACAATTCGAATTACCTCTTATAAAAGTAAAATTAATTCTTACCTCCACTAGATGACTTGTAAACTTGTATGAAAATTTTGTCCTGTTTTTAACACCAATTATCGATTTTAGACACTTTTGATTTAAAAACTATTTACTTATATTAAATCTTTTGTTCTAGATTTTCGCGTTCGTTGATGTTCTTTTTGTTTCTTATTGTTTGTAAATGTAATATACTTCGTTTTCGTGTTCATCGACCCAAAAGTATTATTTGTTATTTGTCAGACATAAACGTCTCTGGCCTAGGGGCACGGGTTATAACTAGTCAATATACTATATGTTAAAACTTCATCAAACTCCTAGATTGAGAGATTTAGCAACATGTGATCATTAAAAACATTTTAGAGAGTTTCATTACAAAAATCAAGATTAAAAGGGAAAAGAGATCACCAAATGGTTGACGCTTTGTTAATGGCGATGAAGTAATGGCAAGATTCTTTTCTCACAGAAGTTATTTCACCAAAAATCTTTATATATGATCTGAAATTTCATTAAGAACAAAAGAGAAGAATAAAATCCATCTCTCTCTCTCACTCTCTCTCTCTCTCTCTCTCTCTTTCTTCTACAATATAATCTCTCTGTCTCTAATCAAACAGAATGACACTCAAATAAGAAGAAGAAAAATAAAACGATCACTCTGTTTAAGTTGCTTTTCTTCCTAGAACACTCTCTGTTCACTCCCTTTCTCTCTCACAAAGAAAAGAATTAAATGAAGAACACTCTATTTTTTTCTATTTCAGCAAAGATAATGACTAATTAAATTGTTATCTCTCCCTAGAAACAGTCTCTGTTGTCTGTTCTCTATAAACTTCTCTCTTTATTTCTCTCTCTGTTTCTCTCACAAAAACAAAAGAAAACATAGGAAGAAGAAGATGATAATAGTCTCTCTGATTATTATGCTTCTCTCTCTCTCTCTCTCTCTCTACAAATATCTCTCTCTCTACAAAGTTACACCATTAAAGCTCCAGAGAAGATGGAGGAAAGATTGATTAAGAACAAGAAAAATGGTGATCTCCACAAAGATGAGACGATCCCTCTATTGCTCTCTGTTTCTGATTTATAGGAGAAAAGAAGGAGAAGAAGATAAGTCCTCTGTTTCGGCTCAAATGTAAATAAGATATCTCCTTTGATTCAGCCATCTCTGTGTCTATAAAGAATATCTCACTAGAATGTCTGTCTCTCTAAGAAAAAAATCGAATCAAGATCTCTTCTCTGTCATCTCCAATCATCTCCCATGATACAGCCGAATCTCAATCTTTATAATATTCTGTTATCTCTTTCTATCTCTGTTCACCATTGAATCTCACTTTCCATCTTTTTCCTTCTCTTTGCTGTAAAAATATTCAGCTCCCTATATTTCTATATAAAGGACTCTCCTTTCTCTCACTAGAATAAGATTAAGGAGAGAATGACAACACTTTACCAGTTATGTGGGTGGCCATCACGTGAATATTTTCAGATCATCCTTCCAAATCTCCTCTGCCTCTCTTCCCCCTTCTTTGTTATTTGAAATAACCTAAAATGCGGAAGACCCAATATTATAGGAATGTCAAGTTGTCAAAGTTGTTGGAGAAAGAGTTATCATTAAAGAAGGATTCGGTGGAACGCGGGGCATTTTAGGAGGTTGTAACGGTCTTCAGATGCATCCATGTGTATATGACCGTTCGATCTATCTAGTGTGACTGAGAAAAGCATGAAGCACACCCTTCTCGCCCAAAAATACCCCGCACCTGCCTTGCTGCGGAACATTTGCTGCGCGCTCTGCATCTGCCATGTGTTGATGAGAGATCTATATTGACCTTTGATCAATTTGTTTTGACTCGCACTTTGACCTGTTATAGTTTCTTCACATGGACTCCGATTTGACTCCCGTTTTCTCTTACGGACTCGTCATGGACCCCCACTTCTCATCCGAGCACCAAACATTGGTTAGATTTCCAGGATCAGCAAATGACCATAATGCCCCTAACATGTCTTTCTCCCGATTTTAGCTATTTTTCGAGCTCAATTCCGTAGAAGGCACCTGGACAAAAGAAACACATAATTCATCAGAGTAACTGCTCGAATTGGACTAACTAGCCCTAGTTAAGAGATTCAGATGGGACATTTTCATGTCTCATCAACAGTCAGATTGTAGCTTTTGTCTAAGTCCAAGTATTTGTTCTAATAAGCAGTCCTAGTCACTAAAAGTATCATTTATTTTTCCCTAGTCACATTGATCTGATTTTTAATACAGATACTTTAACTTTTAGGAATCGGAGTTATGGTGAAACCATTTAAAAAACATATAAAATTGTTTTTTATGTACAATCACAATTATTTTTTGTTTTTTCGTCTGCCAACAATAAGTCATTGGGTTTAAGTTTGAAGTTACTATTTTAGTTTTTTGATGTTTTTCCGGCGAATGAGCCCTTCCTTCGCCGGAGTCCCCTTAGATTTTGAATGGGATGAATTTTCATTTGAGTTTTCTATGTCTTAGGTTTAAGTTTGAAGTTACTATTTCTCTTTGAGAGTGAGATGGATGGGTTTCATACGATCGGTGTTGATGATCATGAGAGACACTAATCAAATTGAAGGTTTCAAAGTCGACTTACGAAGAAAAGATGGATACGGATCTGGTTCGTAAATGAATAACTACGAATATCTGGGTTAACAGAATGAATCACACAACGGGATTTGACAAAGTAATCTTTCATCGGATTGGTATAAATTCTAGTATCATCAAACAACTTCATCTTATCAGTATTATTTTATCATCGATGATCTTATAGGATCTTTAATTTGTGACATTTAGGGTCTTTTCATTCTCATAGTTAAGGATATCTTTTTTCGACCTTTAGGGTCTTTTCTTTAAGTCTGTGTCTTGTCAATTCCTTTCCCTTCATAAGGCACTTTACATTCGAAAGATCTGTGAACTTTACTTATGTAACTCTCATGTAGTTCTCAAAGGAATAACAATTATCTACCATGTAATCTTGTGATTGTTATCACTTATGAATGGAATTATGGTTTAATAAAAAAAAAATAATAAGTCCTTGGGTATAAAAGGGATACAAGGCTACTTTGGTAAGTTTATTTTTCTCTTTCTATTGTTATCATGTTTTATTTTGTCTAAAATTTTAAAAACGATAAGTAGTTCAAGTTCTACCGAGGTATGCCAACGTGTGAGGAACCACACACTGCAACAAAATGCCTGTGGATGTAATCAAGGTGCCATGTTAGTACGTGCATCAGCGTCCAAAAGTTACACGTATGCGAAGGACATTAACACTTGTTAGTAGGTGCCCTGTTAGTACTACCAACTTTAAAAATACTTAGAAACAATATGCACCTCTAAATCTGACTAATTTCGTAGGTATATGCAAAAGGTGGATTTTATGCTTGAAGATTATTAACCAACACAAGGAGGAGATAGTCAAGCATCAACAAAGAAGCGATACATTTAGAAGTTATATATACACCACCGATACATTGAGGATTATTGACAGACACTTGTTGGGCATTGTAAACGTTAACAACCAAAACAATGAATATGGTAGCCATTGAGGATAACTAACAAACACATGGTGAAGGTGGAGCCTAGCCAAGATTAACAAACCAATAACACATAAGATGAATTCAACATGTAAAATGACAAATAAGCAATACATAAGATAAATAACCGTAATTATGAAGATAAAGTATGAATAAACACATGGTGAACATTGTTAAACAAAGTAACTAATGCATAAGATTAAGGTAAAACCCTAGCCAAAATTGACAAATCAACAACAGATAAGATAAATTTAACATGCAAAAATAGACAAACAACCAAAGCATAAGATAAAACAATGTAATCATGAAGTCGAAATAAGGTATAGCCCTAGCAAGATCAACAGTAACTCAATCATTCAAAAACTCTAGACAAGATGAAAGAAAACAACACATAATATGAAATAAAGTAATAATATGAAGATAAAATTTCCCAAAACCCTAGCCAAGATGAACTTACCTCAACAATTGCAAAAACCCTAACCGAACATCCAATTTTCCCCAAGTTTTCGTTTAAGAATATGAAGAGATTTTAAGACTTGAACCTTCGTATGGAAGCAAAGATTGAAGATGCTTCGAGATTAATGGCCTATTAAAGTGATTTCAACCAAAAAACTAGAAGAAGAAATGGTGGAATGGATTAGAGATTGGAATGCTCGAACGAGAGTTGTAGAAAGAGAAAACAGGAGTCGGGTCTGATTGAGACTTGGCAAATTTGGAGTCTAGAAATTCTAAACTCCAATATATATATAAAGTGGGAAGTTTTGGGACAATATATATTAGAGGGCAGTTTTGGGACAAAATGCAAATATTAGGTCATTTAAGATATTTTTTTAGACAATATATATATATATAAGGTCATTCTACCCAACTTTTTATCAACGCACAACCCAAACTCCATTTTTTATGAACGCAAAATCCAATATTTAAGCAATTGTGTCAACCCAACTTATAAATATGCTTGAAAATTTAATCAAATTCGTAAACTCGAATCCCTCTTAAATATTTATCATATGTCTCTCTATCACCAAGTGTGTACAAGAAGAAAACCCCAAGAACAAATCCTAGAATAATTTCAAAGTAAATCCTCTAGTGTGCAGCTAAAAAATGAATAAAATCACATCCTATAATGAAAAAAAATTAATATTTTTATCTTTAACAAAAACCATGAATAAAAAAATCCAATTGTACAATGGAGTAATCCTACAAAAGGATCTCAGTTTGAAGCAAGAGTTGATCATGAGGCGTTGAACCCAAAAATTTAGTAGTTGTGTCATTTCCATGACCAAGAATAGAGATCTCATGGAGCTAAAGTACAATCGTAAGAGAACCATAAGTAAAAGAAACCACTTAGTGCAGAAGACAGGTTATGAACCATGATGTCATTGAGGAAAACTTCCTAAGCTTAATGGGAGAGAGAGAAAAAAAAAAGATAGAAGTTTGGAGATCTTAATCTGGATAATGAGATTATTGTTGTTGGTATTCTCTTTCTACCTACAGTCATTTGGAGAGAAAACTTGTTACTTACTCCCACCATCCCATTCACTCACTCCCTTCATCCTATTTTGTTCACTCCCTTCATCCTATTTTGTTTGGGTGTTAGGTGTCTTAAATGTTTCTACACTTTCCTTTTGTAACATTCATTAATATTAACATGATGACACTTCCAAAACTACTCTTTAGTTTCAATACCGATAGAAAGATCTAATTTGTTCAACATTTCAAATATTATATTGAGTTATCTCCTTCTTGGCCCAATACTTTATGACCAGCTTCCTTTTTGACCCCTTATTTTTTGTAGATTCAAAATTAGCCCCTTTTTTTCGAACTCCATCTAAACAATGTTAAAGTACTTAACATATCTCTTCCAAGAATACCTTTCTCTGCCAACATGCATCAATCCTTCCTTTTTTTCTTTTTCTCTTAAACTCTCACTAACTTGCGCGCACGCCATCCGAAGTTGAATCTTTTGAGTGAAAGAAAAAAACCTCAAAACTCCAACATATTTAAATAATCACACTTTCTCTCTCTAAAAATCTACTATGTTTCTCTCTTTAAAAGTATTCTCGTTAGTGGTAAATGGAGTCTCTCATTCTCCTATTCCTCTTTCAGTTGTAACATTAATTACTAAGGAAAGGGATGGGTATTTCCTTTTGTGGGTCCCGCATATCTCCTTCCTGAAGTAGTAACTTTCTAACTGATGAGATGAGGAAACCATTGTTCTAACACCAGGTCTCTCTGCTATGGGGATATTGGCTGCTGATGTAACAAAAAATGTGGTAATATTGGTGGGATGGTAAGGATGATACGAGGCTTCTCTAAAACTACCCCTATTTCAACATAAAAATAAAAACCTAAATAACCTACGGGCAGGGGCGGAGCCAAGAATTTGTTCTAGGCAGGGCTTACTTAAATAAAATTTGCGTACTAATTTGTATGTTGAAGGTATCGGTGCTTGTAAAAGATAAATACACATTTGTTTATTCAATTACAAGTGTTTCATACGTTTAAACATTCTAAGCTAGTTGTCGGCAAAGAAGAAATGTACCGTCGAACGAGTCTCTCCTTTACAACGATTGAGAGAAAAAGAAAAGTGAAAAAGACTAAGAGGAAGAGAGAAACATGAAACGAGGGAAGTGGAGGAAGATGAAGAAAGATAGATGAAGTATATGATGGAGAAAAAAATGTAAGAATAATAAAACAATTAAAATACAATCAAAATACAACCAAAATGGGAGAAAAAAATTAATGGGGGTCAAAAAAGAAGTCTGGACGAAATTGAGTACCAAAACGATAGTTGGCTAGTTAGAATTAAATGTTGACACATCATCTTTAGGTCCAAATTGAATTTTGCGTCTGTCAATTTTTTTCTTTTAAGGTTCTATAAATTCTATGTGACAATTGCAGTTTTTCAGATTGAGTTTTGCATTGGAGATGCTAGTATAATGGAAAATACCTTGTTTGCACCTTTATAGGTATTGAAGTGAAAGAGAAGAAATGTTAACTTGGGTAGATTGAAGAGTGTAGATTGTAGAAAATATGCTCATCCTTCATTTGCCTAAATTTAAGAGCATAACTAGGTGGGGGAAAAAAATAAAACAGAGATAGCTTTTGTGATTGATAACAAACATGATAACTTATAACATTTCAACTACTATGTTTTAGATGAGACGGTTACAAACAAGTCATCAGACTGGAACTAGCGAGCTCACCCAAAAACAAGAAAACAGAACATCAGAACTTGAAGAAACGCAAGTCTAATTCTATTATTTTTTTTTAAAGTAAGTCTCATTTTAATTGAGATTGGTCTGTTATTTGAAATATTCTTACTATATCCATACATATTTCCAAACTACCATGCAATAAAGTTGAAAAGCTTTTGTGTCATAGAGGTGATGAATCCAAAATAAGCATGTCTCCAAGATTGCTTCCATAATAACACCCCACAGAAACCCCAAAAACCTGTTACAAAACCCACTCCTGCACTTATATAAAACCACTTCATCTCAAGCCAATCATCCTCATCACCATCATCATCTTGTTTTCCCCCACCATATCCGGGCAGTTTAGCTTGTTCATCGCCATTGCAGTTATTGAGTGGAATACCACACAGTTCAGAGTTACCAACATAACTCAGTTCAGTAAAACTTTGTAATTGGGTACTAGAAGGAATTTTCCCTGACAAGTTATTATATGACAAGTTCAAGTGATTCAGAGAATGCAAATCTGTAATGCTTTGAGGAATTACACCTGAAAGTTTGTTGCTTGACAAATCAAGAGACTCCAATGTGCTCATCTTGCCTATTTTGTCTGGGATATTTCCAGTAAAACTATTCTCAGATAAGTTCAAAAATCGTAACTTGTGCAGTGCTGTTAGATCCTGTGGAATCTCCCCCGATAAGTTGTTTGCAGAAAGATCAATGAGTGTAACAAGTTTAAGAATGTTACTATACTCATACTCTGTTCCTTTCGTCACCAGTGAAGCAGTTTCATCATAGGCTCCAACAATGGAGATGCTAAAGTAGTCCATCTGTTTTTGCTCCAAAGCCATGGCACTTAAATTGCTGAAACATCTTGGAATTGATCCTGATAAATTGTTACGAGCGATATCCAGTATTTGTAGTGAAATGAGGTTACAAAGTGCTTCTGGAATACCACCGTTGAACTTATTTTGACGCAAACTAAGAACGATAAGGTTTGCAAAGTTTGCTCCCAGCCATGTTGATATGCTCCCACTGAATTTATTCTCACTAAGATCAATTGTTACTAAGCGAGTACAGTTTCCCAATGATCGAGGTAATTCACCGGAGAGAGAATTATTACGCAGATGCAAGGATTGTAATGGATATATAGAACCAATAGAGCTTGGAATTTTTCCTGTTAAATTATTACTTTCCAAGTTTAGAATTAACAAAGATGATGATGAGTTAAACCAACATTCTGGAATCTCTCCAAAAAGGGCGTTGTTTGAGAGATCAAGAAAATTCATTTCGCCAAACTCTGGATGACATTGCAATGAGGAAATAGGACCCGATAAGGAATTGTGAGAAAGATCTAGTAGTGAAAGACGAGATACACGAGGTAGTGGGCCGTTAAAATGGTTGGAGCTCAAGTTAACAGAAAAGGGAAAATGAGAACTTGATTTCAATATCTTTGGTAATTCTCCAGTGAGTCTATTCTGGCCTAGATTTAAATTATCCAATCGAGAAGACATGTCCCAAAACCAAGTAGGAACTGTACCTGATATTCCTGTGTTGGATAAATCAATAGACGATAACTTTTTTTGTGTTTTTAACCATTGGGGAAATTGAGATCCTATCTGACCATTTCTAAATGATAAGCTTCTGAGTTCAAAAGGAGGTTTCCAAGCAGAGGTCAACTTCAAATCAACTGAATCAATATCTAACACTTTTAGTCTCCGGAGATTGGCGAAGTTAGCTTCAGTTACGACGCCATGTAAGTCATTATCAGAGACTATGAATGCTTCCATACCTGAGAGATGCCCTATTGTTTCTGGCAATGATCCATTCAATTCATTTTGTTGAAGATTTAAATCCCTTAATAATGATAATCTTCCTAAGGAGGAGGGAATTGAACCAGAAAATGAGTTATCCCTAAGAATGAGGGTTTCGAGTTTTTGTAATTCCCCCAATTGCTCAGGCAAAGGGCCAGAAAGGTAGTTCATATCTAATTTCAAGTGCTTTAAACTACTGGTGATACATCTTGATAAATTTACTACAAATCTAGATATATCTCCACGAAAATTGCAATCTGACAACTCTAATACCTGCAGCTTACACAAATTTCCTAATGTACTAGGTATTTCCCCTTCAAAGTCATTAAATGCTAAGTTCAGGCTCTTGATTGAAGTCAGATAACCAATATCTTTGGAAATTGTTCCGTAGAAATTATTACCTCTTAGATAAAGTTCTTCAAGTCTAGTAAGATTATATAACCATGTAGGTAATGAAGAATTCATTTTGTTACCACTAAGATCGAGAATTGAAAGAGATGTAAAGTTTATGTGCGGAAGAGTTGGTGATGTCGATGAATCTAGATGACAGTAAGAAAGACGTAACTCGACTAAAGATGGGAGCATGTTAATCACATTGAGCCACTTATGACTTACCATGCTAAGGTTCGCATAACTCATGCCAAGATGTTGGAGAGAAGAAAGATGAGAGAGCCAGTGAAGATCACTAACATCTAGGTCCATGAAGCTAAAATAACCTGGCACATTGGTGTCACTAATATCAAGAAAATGAAGATTGGATAAGTTTCCAAGTTCCTGAGGAACTTTTCCACCAAAACCTGCTCCGCGTAGATCGAGATATCTCAAATTATGGAGGGAGCCTAAGAAAGAAGGTATCTGAATACCATTAAAAGCATTCAAACTTAAGTTCAAATGATTTAAATGTTTTAATTCACGCAGAGAAGGATTTAAGTTACCACCTAGTGATAAGTCTTGAAGATGAAGTTCAACAACATTTCCCGTTTCCGAATTGCAAAAGACTCTTGTCCAGTTGCAACATTCTTTACCATCCCAATGAGGGAACATATTCTTCTCATTATAAGTATTTTCATTTTTATCAAAATATGAAGTATTTTGATATTTTAAATCTGCTCTGAAGGACAACAGAGCTTTTCTCTCTCTTTCCTTACAAACAAAACCAAAACTGAACTTGTTGTAATCTGGTCTGAACAAGAAAGATGCGACAAAAAAGAAAACTAGAAAAATAGATCTCGACTCCATTATTAAGTACTGAAATCAAAACCAGAAGTTAACTATGAGAAAGTTGGAAAGAAAAGATCTATATATATATATATATCACACACAAAATCTAAAGCTTTTCCACGTGGTAGGCCCTCTAGTACTGTATTCTATTTTTCAGCTAAATTGTCAATTTTCGAGTCAACAAGACCTTCGATCGGTATTCGGTCTTAAGACTCGACTTTTTGTACAACAAGCATTAAAGTTAAAATCTAAAGCTTTTCCACGTGGTAGGCCCTCTAGTACTGTATTCTATTTTTCAGCTAAATTGTCAATTTTCGAGTCAACAAGACCTTCGATCGGTATTCGGTCTTAAGACTCGACTTTTTGTACAACAAGCATTAAAGTTTGAACAAGGTTCTCATATGATTTAGGCAATGAAAGTAACAATATGAGGGCTTGGTCCTCATCCTCAACCTTAACATCAATATCTTTCAAATCTGAGATAATCCTGTCAAACATGTTCACATATTCCTGAATAGAAGAACCCTCTTCCATTCTACATGTGAATAATTTGGATTTTAAGTAGACCCGATTCGTTAAAGTTTTCGTCATGAAATTGCTTTCTAGCTTTAACCACACACTCGTCACCGTTGTTTCTCCGTCTACTAGGAACGCCACGTCCCTCTCAAGACACAACATAATGGTTGCCCGTGCTTCGAGATCTAACTCTTCCCAATCCTCATCTGACATATCTCCTGGTTTCTTTCCCGTCAACATCTTGTGTAATTTCTACGAGATTAGCAGATTCTTCATATGCACCCGCCAATAAGAAAAATCGTTTTTCCCATTGAACTTCTCTATCTCATATTTCCCTAATTTGACCGTACCACTTCTCGATCCCATCTTCTCTTCGTTCAATCTCAACCTGGCTCTGATACCAATTGTTAGTACTAAAAGTTCACAGAAGCTATCAAACCTATCTTTGAAATTGATCTGATTATGAAAATTAATCGAAAAGCTAAACGAAAACTAAATATGTAAACAGAAATAACGAGGTTCGGCTTTAAAGCCTACGCCCTCGGGCAAACAAGAAAACTTTATTGAAGGATAGATGAAGACGACTCACACAACCCGCAAGTTTGTCCCAAGATGGTACCGTATAGAAATTAACCTTCTATACTAGATCTTCGACGACCGAGAAATTAAACACCGCTCAAAACAATGAATAAAATTTCTCTCTCGCTTGCTCTCTGTCTCTAGCTCTCACTCTATGTTGAGTAGTTATTGTGTTGTTGTGTATTTTACCAATACACAAACCCCCTATATATAGCATTGAAAACTGACTCCAATCTTGAGTTTTGAGCAGTTTTCAAATTTTTGAGCAGTTTTCAAATTTTGAGTAGTTTCCAATTTTGAGTCCAATTTGGAAATCCAATTTGAAATTGGATTCTCACTGAACCGAACTCTAATTGGAGTCTCACCACCGACTCTCACAAATGGATCATTATTACCCGGAACCACTAATAAAATAGTGAACATTAACTCTGATCGATCAAATTACGAAGCTTAGTAGTTACCCTTATGAATTCTGGAATCAAGACTCAGTCTCCATTTTTTATGGACTCATTATTTCTTGGAGTAAACTTGAGCTAGATTCTAATTCTTGTGAGTGAATGAGTCATTCCACATACAAAACTTTTCGAAATATTTCAGTGATCCAAGTTTTTGATGAAGACTTACAAATACTGTGACAGTATAATTGATTGGAGACTCTTTAAAATCTATAGAATGTTCTATCCTGTTTAATTTTGTTATTAAATCCTTTTAATGGGTTTTGTTGAACTCACAATTTTCTCATTCTAATTCTTTCAGTTGTTTATTGAAGTCTTATAGACTATTCACAACAAACGTTTTAAAATTGTATTTTGTGACTTCTTGTTTATGTAGAAATTTCAATGTTAGCTAGTCACAAGACTTGTACTGATAATTGTTGTGAAGTTATGAATGAGGCCAAGCAAATCAAATTATTTTGGATGCTAATTAGTTTGAATGAGTCTTTTAGACCATGACGGATGAACTTTATGCACAACCAGTTAATTTGCCTAGAGTATCTTAGTTGATGAATTATCTCCTAACTTGTATTAATTGTAAGATGTTTTTTTTTATGGTTTAATTTTCTTCCTTGCATTATCTTAATAGAGAGTAGAGACAAAGTACTACACAACGCAAGTGAACAAAGCATGTTTGAAGGGGCGCTGCACGTGCAATAAGCACCTTGAACAACCATGGGTCCTCCAACAGGTGGTGAGATAAATAAAAATGGTCCTCCAAACTATGATCTTCAATGTAAGAGAGCAATAAATAAGCATGGGTCCATCAAAACTTGCAAAGACTAGGACAATAAAAATAGTCGTAGACTTTTCTCAAGTCTACAGACTTTTCTACCTTGTTAAGTTTGATCATTCATCGACCCTCTCAATGGGCTTGATTTGTCAACAACTGCTAGGTCAGTTGGTATTGCATTTACTTCAAAATCCCAGAGATTCCAAGCTCGATTCACAAAGGAGGTGGAAAACATAATTTATTGGATTTGGGGTATTAAGAATATAAATAATGAACTATAGGGTAACTCCTATGACCCTTAGGGGGTATGACAGTGACCGAAGCTATGTGTTAAATAATTAGTTTGAACAAGAAATTATGATGATCAAAAGGTATTTTTATTTATGTGGTGAACAATTATATATAGAGAATTACAATGGAGAAGTTTACATAAGAGGAGGAATTAAAATCAGGAACTATAATTACATGTATGGAAACAACGTAAATCTAATTACAAATAGTAAGGAAGTAAAATCTTTTGTCTTCATTCTTCTTTCTATGTTGAGATAGTTGATTGGATTTGGGAGGCAATATTTCCAATCACCTAATTACGTCATTACCCCCCCTCAAGTTGGAGCGGAGGAAGAAAGCTGAGTCAAGCTTAACTTGGGAAGTAACTTGTGAAACTGGTCCGAACCCAAAGGCTTCGTAAAAATATCAGCCACCTGATCGGTGGTGCGAACATGAGAGACCTGAATAAGACCACTTTCAAGCTTCTCACGAACAAAGTGGCAATCGAGTTCGATATGCTTCGTACGTTCGTGAAAAACTGGATTGGCAGCTATATGCATAGCCACCTTATTGTCACAGAAAACCTGAAAAGGTTCTAGAATTGAAATCCGAAGGTCCTGGAAAAGGTATTTCAACCATTGGAGCTCGGCGGTAAGGAAAGCAAGGGCACGATATTCTGCCTCAGCGGATGATCGGGAGACGGTCGGTTGTTTCTTAGATTTCCAAGACAACGGACTCGCACCAAGCATTGTGAAGTAGCCGGTGGTGGAACGACGTGTAATGGGGCAGCTGACCCAATCAGAGTCAGTAAAACCCGAAAGTGTCAAAGAGCTAGAAGATGAAAGGAGGATCCCATGATCGAGGGTCCCCTTTAAATATCTTAGCACTCGAGTCGCAGCATCCATATGTGTTGAACGGGGATGCTGCATAAATTGACTTAGATAATTCACTGAAAAGACGATATCATGCCTCGTTACAGTGACATAGAGAAGTCGACCAATTAGACGCCGGAAAGAAGTGGGATCGTCCAACGGTGTACCATCTGTAGGTAACAATTTCAAATGTTGTTCCATAGGAAATAAACTCGGTTTTGCTCCAAGAAGTCTAGAATCACGGATAATGTCTAAAGTGTATTTTCGTTGACAGAGGAAAATACCCTTAGGGGACCTAGATACTTCTAGGCCTAAAAAATACTGAAGTCGTCCAAGATTTTTAAGAGAAAATCGTTTCTCTAGACGTTGTCGAAGGGAATCAATTTCCTTGTTGTCATTGCCGGTAATGATGATGTCATCTACATAGACAAGAATGTAGATAGCAGTCGGACCATTAAAAAAACTAAAAAGGGAATGGTCTGACGAAGATTGATGGGCCTAGAAAGGTTACCCTAAATAGGTCTACACCCGCAAGTGCACGGGTGTCAAGTTGTAATAATTTCCGGTAAGACCAGGTCGTTCCTCAGAGACTAGTTGAATCTATTCTAAAACTAGGAGGTAATAGGATTTTAAAATGATTTGGTTTTGGTTTTGAAATGGATAAAATATTAAAAATAAATTTACGAAAAGAAAATAATTACAAATGATACAAGGAATTCAGGAAATGGGGGAGAAACCTAAGGTTGTCGAATCCGTCCTTATAATAATTCTAACAATGATTCATTATGATTTAATTAATTAACAAATTCTTTATATAACTCAGACTTTTGGTCCATGAATGGTCCAAAAATCCGGAAGATTTTATCGTGAAAAACAATAAAAATATTAATAAATCATATCGATAAAATTTCTTATGTAGAACTTCATCTAAGACCCTAGATAAAAGAATTAGTCACTCATGGGAAACAAGATAACATTAGCAAGTATGAAAATAAGAGATAAAGAGGGAAGGAAAACATAACTTTCTCATTGGAAATTGTTTTTCCTGCTGATTTTCCACTCGGACAACCAAACGTGCCCTAAGAGAGAAGTTTTCTCATCTTCCCGGAAATTAATTCCCTGGGGGAAAATTATTTTCCCGTCTTCTTTAACTCTTTTTCTCTCTTTCTTTTTGAAATCTCTCTGTCTACTATCTCTTTCTACTCTGTTTTCTCTCTCTCACTAAAAGAATAACAAAGGAAGAAGAAGAAGAAATAGAAGATGAACAAAATATATCTTATTTGATTTCTCACTCTACAATTATCTCTCTCTCTCTCTCTCTCTCTACCTTTCTCTTACTAAAACAGTAAAGAAGAAAACAAATTAAATCAGCTCTGCTTCTCTCTCTCTCTAATATTTCAGGTTTGGTTGAGCTTAAGAGAAGTCATCCTCCCAGCCGAGATCCTTCTCTACTTTCGCGCCACGTGTCTCTGGAGTTGATTTAGTCAACTAATTTTTCTCCCAACTTCGACTTACTCTATCTTTCTTGTCCGAACTCCGATTTGACTTTCGCTTTCGTCGTTGGGTTCGTCTTGGACCCTACTTTCACATGAGAACTAATACTGACTAGAATACCCTTGTCATTAAAATGACCAAAATGCCCCTCAAGTATGTCTTTATCACGATGTTTTCGCATCGAACTCCGTAAAAGAGACCTGAGAAAGAAAATCAAACAAATCATGAGAGTAACCGCTCGAACTGGACTAACTAACCCGAGTTAAGAGAGTCAGATGGGACATTTTCTTGTCTCATCAAAGATCCAGAAAAACCTTCGGCTTTTAAACCAGATGAAAATTTAGCAAACCATTGCCTAGAAGCTTGTTTCAAACCATATAATGATTTGTTCAAGCGACAAACTCTAGTGTCACCTTTGCTGCTAAAACTTGGAGGAATTGTCATATAGACTTCTTCTTCCAAGTATCATGATAGTCAACACCTTCAACCTGGGTATACCCATCGGCGACTAGGCGTGCTTTATAACGTTCGATGGATCCATCCGAACGACATTTAATTTTGTAAACCCACATACAACCAATGGGTTTCTTGCCAGGTGGCAAGGAAGTCAGAGACCAAGTATTATTAGTAATCTCTTTAGTCATCGCCTCACACCATTCTGGAGAAGCAGAGGCGATTTTGTAAGATTTGGGCTCTTCCGTGGTGATGACGAAAGTTAGAAAAGACTTATGAGAAGGACTAAAACGGTCAAAATTGATATAGTCGACCAGTGGATAAGGAGTGCGTGAAGATGTCGTTTCTAAACTAGAAAGGATATAGTCAGCCAAATAAGCAGGCGGATGCCTAGCACGAATGGGTCGTGTACGATTATCAGATTCCTCGGCAGAAGAGTTAAGTGGTGAAGTGTCACTGGTGGTAGAAGGTCGAGGAGAAGCGGAAGCAAAAAAGTCTGGAGAAGATGCATTATCAAAAGAAGCTATAGGCACCTCTACAAGAGATGGTGAAGGTAAATCCTCGCTGGAATCAGAGGGAGTCAGAGGCCCAACCGAAGTAGGAGGCGTTGGCTCAATAAAACGCAAACAAGGAGAATTAACCGAAGGCGAGAGAGAAGACTCGACCAAAGGTGGAGTTGGGAAAATATTGTGTCGCGACGGAGACTGGAAAGTGTCGGGAGAAGGCACAGGGTCATCAAAAATATTTAAAGGAGTAAAAATGTGTGAGTCAGATGAAACTTCAGTAACTGACGCAAAAGGAAACTTTTTTTCAAAAAAAGTTACATTTCGAGAGTCATAGAGAGTTTTAGTCTCTAGGTCATAAATGGTGTAACCCTTCTTTCCATAAGGGTACCCGATAAAGATTCCCGGTTTAGCTCGCATATCAAATTTAGTAGTAGCTTTGACATTATAAGCAAAGCACAGACACCCGAAAACACGGAGGGTCGAGTAGTCCGGTGGAGTATCATATAAAACCTCATAAGGTGACTTAAGTGATAAAATAGGAGTTGGCATCTGATTAATTAAGTAAGTTGTCGTTTTTAAACACTCACCCCAAAAACTGAGGGGGAGATTAGCTTGAAATCGCAAGGCACGGGCGACATCCAACAAGTGTCTATGTTTGCGTTCAACAACCCCATTTTGTTGTGGAGTATGAACGCAACTGCGTTGATGGATAATACCATTTGAATGAAACCAAGACTGTAAGTCCTTAGTGAGAAATTCAGTTCCATTGTCGGAACGAAAAGTCTGAATTGGGCAGGTGGAGCTGGTTGCCGAATCAGAAGAAATTGACTTAATAGTCTCTTGATATTGTTTAATTGTGAAATTAAAGAAATATTCTAAATATTTCTTAGTCTCAGACTTGGACTGCATAAGGAATGTCCAAGTATATATGGAATAGTCATCAACTAAGGTCAGAAAGTATCGCTTATTTGTGAGCGAAGGAACAGGAAAAGGTCCC
The DNA here is from genome assembly GCA_002897215.1 of Eschscholzia californica subsp. californica. Taxonomy (NCBI): domain Eukaryota; kingdom Viridiplantae; phylum Streptophyta; class Magnoliopsida; order Ranunculales; family Papaveraceae; genus Eschscholzia; species Eschscholzia californica. Next base: position 179,426 of record BEHA01004716.1, read on the forward strand.
CAAATGTCAGCATGAACTAATTGGAAAGGAAAATACTAACAGAAGTGCTTTTATGAAAAGGCAATTTAGATTGCTTGGCCATAGGACAAATTGTGCAGTCATGCGAATAGTCAAAGCGAATAAAATCAAAACGCTGAGATAAGTGTTTGAGACGATCCAAACTAGGATGTCCCAATCGTCTGTGCCAAAGGTCAAGCGACTTATGCAGAGTAAGTGCTGAAGATTTATGGCGTAAAACGTATAGATCGCCAACCTCATCAGCTTGTCCAAGCAGTCGAGTTGACAAGGCGTCTGTAAAGATACACTGAGAAGGTGAGAAAGTCGCAAGACAATGTAAAGATTTACATAACTGTCGTACAGAAATCAAATTAAATTTGAAAGTTGGAATATGATAAACGTTTTCGATATGTAAAGAGTCAGAAAAGACCACTTTACCGATATGTTTAACCAAAAATGTTTTTCCATCGGTAATTTGAACATAAATCGATGGAGGAGGAAGTTCATAAGTACTAAAATGGTGTAAAGAAAAACAGACGTGGTTTGAAGCTCCACTGTCGATGATCCACGAAGCAGGGTGGATGGAAAGGATAGTTCCCGAGAGAAGTGTCGTAGCCGTACGGCTAGGGTCACCAGTATCTGTGGCAGGAAAAAGAATCGTTCTTAATGAAGGAGAAGGAATAGAAATGATGGGTCGAAAGAGATTAGTTGAAAAACTCGAGAGAATAAGTTTCGAAAAATTCGTGATGAAATTATAACGTACCGTCATGGATGTTACGGTATTTCTGAAAAGAGAATTCTGGTTGGCAAAACCAGAAAAATTAAAATTAGCTAAACGCATTGTCAAAAACATTTTGAAAGAGAAAGTACCAAAAATAGGTTGAATAAGTGACAACTCAAGTAATGTTGTCGCTATAGTCGACAAGAATATCTTTGTCGAAAAACGTCAAATATTGACGTAATGTGTAACAATTCAAGGAAAATTATAGTCACATATGATAAAGTCAGAAGTATAGTTCTGAAGTAAAAAAGTCATCTAGACTAATGATGTCTGAAAAAAGATGACCGGAAAGAAGAAAACGAAAATGATAGAGGTACTCGCAACAGTAATCCTACTGTTGGTAAAAATAGAGAAAGAACTGACCGTCTGGAATAATCAATTAACTAAGGCAACAGGAAGTTAATGTGGGTAAAGGGGATGTCACAAATGTGTACCGTCACGAAATTAATAAACTCTGGCTAGACAAGATGCCGGGAAAGTCAGCCGAACTAGGGTTGTTGCAAAGGCAAACGATGGCTTCAATTAGACCTGCAAAGATATATTGGGTATTGGAATGACCCTAATATAGGATGTACAGGGCAAAAGTCTGGTTGATTTGGTCCAAATCTTGATCGGTCGGAGCAAAATAAACCGGTAATGGTGCTTGTAGTTCTAGAGAGAGAAAGATCCCTAGACCGATCGAATGTGTAATTGGCCAGACTAAATGGTTTTGGGATCCTAGAGATTCACGATTGTGGTTCGTACCGGCAAAGAGTGGACGATTTCGGCGAAAATGAAACCCTAATGGGTTCGTCGTCGAAGAACAAGGATTAGGGTAGTCGGGAACCAAACACAAAAACTTGGTTCCGGTTGCAGACGATATTGTATACCGGTATTAGAAAAAACCAGTTTTTTATTTATTTATTTTTTTTATGTTGGAACCAGAAATTAGAATCTGTTTCGGTTTTATCAAGTTTTGGTTATTCCGGTTTGGGAAAAAACCGGGTTTGTGATCGGGAACCAAAAATTAGAATTTGGTTCTGGTTGCGGACGGGTTTGGGTTAATTCAGAATTGGAATTGAACCAGAACAGGACAAAATCGATTTCTAACCTAAATGAGGTTGAAAACTTCGGAAAAAATCACAAAAAATTCGAAAAAATAGGCTAAAATATCAGAAAATGTAAGTTAGTAAGATTTTGTAACTGACCTTTGAAGATGGATTATTTGTAACACGAAAATGGGAATCCCAGCTTTTGAAAGTGAGATGATCAATATAGAGAAGAAAATTAATCCTTAAGCAAAATTGATGATCGAACGATAATACCAATAGAGAAGAAATCCTTATGCTCGTGATACCATGTTAAATAATTAGTTTGAACAAGAAATTATGATGATCAAAAGGTATTTTTATTTATGTGGTGAACAATTATATATAGAGAATTACAATGGAGAAGTTTACATAAGAGGAGGAATTAAAATCAGGAACTATAATTACATGTATGGAAACAACGTAAATCTAATTACAAATAGTAAGGAAGTAACGTCTTTTGTCTTCATTCTTCTTTCTATGTTGAGATAGTTGATCGGATTTGGGAGGCGATATTGCTAATCACCTAATTACGTCGGAAGTTTTTTCTTTCTGTTTCATAGGATTTCTTATGTCTTCTTTATGTAGAAATGCAGTGCTAGTCAAGAAAACTCACCGATATTAGTTGTGTTTTGTTTGAGTCATCTTATAGAGGCATATTAATACACTATTAGGCCGGGCGTGTTCGAAGGGGCTTAGCATGTGCAGTTCCCCCCTCGGAACAACTTAAAAGAGTCAACTTGAGAAGGAAAAAATGTGATGTAGTAGGTCAAGCTTCAAATAGCACATACTTACAAGTTCATCCCTCTGCCTCCAATTTCTTTTGTTATGTTCCTATCATTAATATCCTTATGAATTTCTAAATCAATACTCGTCGTCGTCTCTATCTTTTAGTTATTTTTTTGGAAAATTTACTTCTATGTGTACATTGAGCTAGATTCTAATTCTTTTGAGTGAATGAGTCATTCCAGATACAAAACTTTTCGAAACATTTCAGTAGTCCAACTATCTGATTGAGACTTACAAATATTGTGGGAGCATAATTGATTGGGGACTCTTTCAAATCAGTAGAATTTTGTGGCCTATTAAATTTTGTGATTCAATCCTTTCAATGGATTCTATTGAACTCAGTCTTTTCTTATTCTAACTCTTTTGGTGGTTTATTGAAGTCTTATAGTCTATTCAGAATAAACGTTTTATGATTTTATCTTGTGTCTTGTTTTTTATGTAGAAATTTCAATGCTAGCTAGTCACCAAGACTTCTAGCGATAATTGATGTGAAATTATGAATGAGGCCAAACAGATCAAATTATTTTGGATGCAAATTGACTTAGTTTGAAGGAGTCGTTTCAAAGACGACCGACGAATTTTCTGCACAACCAATTAATTTGCCTAGAGTATCAGTACTGGATGTGTGGAGCTAAGTTAATATTTCAGTTGATGAATAATCTCCAAAGTAATTTTAATTGTAGTTTGTGCTTTTTTGTGATCTGATTTTCTTCCTTGCATTATCTTAATAGAGAGTACATAACACAAGTGAAGAAGAGCGTCTTTGTCTTTAACAAAAAAAAAGAAGAAGAGCGTGTTTGAAGGGGCGCTACGCCTGCAATATGCACCTTGCACAACCATGGGTCCTCCAACAGTTGTGAGATAAATAAAAATGGTCCTCCAAATTATGAACTTCACTATTAGAGTGCCTTTAAAGTCAGTACAATTTTAAGCTATTAATTTAAACCCAACACTCATTTGATGAGTGTGTAAGAGTAATACCCACCCATTATTCCTCCAAAATCAATTTCTTTGCTTGTTACTATTTCAAACGACTGTCTTCACCTTTTAATCCACAAATTCAATATCAATTTACTTAGAACCCATAAGAAGAGTACAAAACGTAAATCAGGATGTCAGTGACCGAAGCTTTTTCTTTCTGTTTGATAGGATTTTTTGTCTCTGCTTTATGTAGAAATGTCAATGCTAGTCATGAAAACTCACTGATATTAGTTGCGTTTTCTTTCGTTTGCGTCATCTTAATAGAGGTACATTAGTACACAATTAGCCCAGGCGTGTTCGAAGGGCTTTACGGTAAAGCCTTTACCTGTGTAGTTGCCCCTCAAACAACTTAAAATAGTTGAGTTGATAATAAAAAAAAAAAGGGTTCATTCTGTTTTGGCCCCCAATTGTTGACCAATTCACGTTTTGGCCTCAAATTGTGTCCCGCAATTCGTTTTTGTCCCAAAACATTTTTTTGGCCGTGATTGCGTCAGCAAGTCAAAACGCTTAGTTTTCTATTCCAAAACCACCCCTCTGACCAAATCTTCCCCTGATCCCAGTTGTCAAATCCAAAGGGTCATTAATACCCTATTATTTCTCTTCCCCATACATTTCTTCATCATCAGTTTAACTTCATTTTTGTTCTTATCTTCTTCTATTTTATCTCTCTGTTCATTCTAGAGAGGGAAACTTGAGGGTGGGACTTGAGGGTGGGAGAAACTAAACCCATTAATCTTGAAATTTTAACGAACTCTAAACTCGAAATTTCATTAACACTAGACACATTGATCTCTAATTTAGTTCCATCAAAATTACTGGTTCCTTCTAGGGTTTGATCATTCTCAATCCCATTTGTAGGTTCTGAAGAGTTACCTCCCAAATCCATCATAAGAAATCAATGGTAGTAACGGAAAAGAAATCAACAGCTCACTTTACTAAATTTTGATTCACCAAAACAAGAATGAAATTAAATTCCTCTTTACATATAATTTTCCACTTCAAATTCAGATCTAAAACACCATAACCATCCAACCCAAATAATATACCTACAGAAGAATTATAAGAAAAAAACCAACTTAATTAAGCTAAGTTTCAAATGAATTTGTACAAAATGGAAGCTTAATTAGTTTTCCAGCCAAATCATTATCGTTCCTCTTCAATTAAATAAATCATCAACATTGGATCTATGCATCTTCTTCCTCCCCTTGACTACGGACTATATTTCATGCCTCCATAATTTCAATGTACCTAAAATAGTTGTTGGATCTATGCATCTTCTTCCTTCCCTTTAGTTTCTCTCACCCTCAAGTTTCTCTCACCCTCAAGTTTCTCTCTCTAGAATGGAAAGACAGATAAAATAGAAGAAGGTAAGAATAAAAATGAAGTTAAACTTATGATGAAGAAATGTCTTGGGAAGAGAAATAATAGGGTATTGATTACCCTTTTGGATTTGACAATTAGATTAGGGGAAGATTTCGTCACAGGGAAAGTTTTGGAATAGAAAACTAAGGGTATTGACTTGCTGACACCATCCCGGCCCAAAATGTGGTTTTCGAGGTCAAAACGACACTGCCGGACACAATTGGGGTCAAAACGGTGAGTTGGTCAACAATTGGGGGCCAAAACGGTGAGTTGGGCAACAGTTGGGGGCCAAAACGGAATTAACCCTAAAAAAAATATATGGAAGTTTTAACTTTTTATGAAAAAATGTGACGTAGTATTCTTGCAAGTTCATCCCTCTGCCTCCAACTCCTTTTATTATGTTTAAATCATTATAACCAGAACTACTAATAAAATAGTAAACATTAACTAGATCAACCAATTATGTAGCTTAGTTGTTATCCTTATGAATTTCAGAATCAACACTCAATGTCTCCATCTTTTTTGGAAACTTTATTTCTAGATGTACACTTGATCTAGAGTCCAATTCTTTTGAGTTAATCTTTTGCTTGATTAATGAAACAAAAATGCTTTGTCATATTAGAGAAAAGATGCATCTCATGGTATTATTTTGGTTGGATTAAGAGATAGGAAGATGATAAAGCTGATGCTATTTTAATATATATCCATGATGAAGCTACTTTAGAAGAGCAAGATATCAAATAAGGTTTTAGGGTTTTGAACCTGCCTCATGAAATGGTGATGTTTATATGTGGAACTCGATGTAAAAACCGGATCTGCTTTCTCTCAATTTGGGCAACCAAACGTTGTCCAAATCAAGATCAGGATGAAACATTGGATTCGTCTCGTCGAGCTCTTGAATTTAGACATAAAGTTTGTCAGAATCCGATTTCATATGAATGAGTTATCATTGATTTACTTTGGGAAAATATAGGGATAACTACAACGTGTAGTTTTATTAT
>BEHA01004716.1:185646-197531 GCA_002897215.1 Eschscholzia californica subsp. californica
TTTGGCGCTCTTAAGATAGATCCGTTGATGATCTAACGGTGGGCGTTCAATGGGCGAGATCTTAATAGATCCGTTAAGATCTGACGGTCAACATGGCACCCGAAAACCAACAGTCAAATATGACTGTTGGCAAGCATTCATTCATCTATTGGCACCCATACGAAGTGGTGTCAATACCCCTATAAATACCATGAGAATTCAACAAACAAATCGTGAGTTTTTTGCATTTCTGAGCATTCATTTTCAAGCATTAGAGTTTAAGGATCGTTGTTCAGAAGTTCATATTACTTACCAAGTTCGTCAGACTATCATAACTAAGAGGTACCATCTTTACTTTGATAGGTAATCCGTTTTATCCTGGGAGACATACACCATTACTGTTGGTACTGATATACAGGGTGTAAATTGTCTTAAGGACAGAGGTATCCTCGACTCGGATATTTTACATTTGATTTTTCTTTTTATAATCACTGTTGTTATCTTCATTGTTAGAAGATGACTCTTTCTCTGATTTAAGAGATAGAAAGACAAACAAAAGTGGGTGTACTCTGTTTTGTTAAAAACAGAAAGATTAAGAACTATTCTTTGAAAAGAGAACCAGGGACGCAACAATCTTAAGACAATCAATCATAATTAGTTTTCTAGTTCTTAAAATATTAACTTACTTTGTTTCTTTGTTAAGAGAGAGAAAATGGCAACAAACGTTGAAACAGTTCGTGTCAATGCTTCATCCTCGAACCATGCTGAGAAACCAGAAAAGTTCAAAGGGATTGATTGCAAACGTTGGCAGCAGAAGATGTTGTTTTATTTAACCATTCTCGGGTTGGTTGAATATCTTTCTGAAGAAAAACCTATCCTAAATGAGGATGGTGACATTCAGAATGTGTCTGCCGTGGAGGCATGGAAGCATAGTGATTTTCTCTGGAAGAACTATATCTTGAATTCTCTTGATGATAGTCTTTATAATATTTATTATATTATAGAAACATCTAAAGAATTATGGAATACCCTCATCAACAAATATAAGACAGAGACAGCGGTATGAAAAAATTCATTGTTGGAAGGTTCTTGGACTATAAAATGACTGATTCCAAACCAGTTATGTTACAAGTACAAGAACTCCAAATGTTGTTACAGGAGTTAAAGGCCGAAAACATGATTACTAATGAGGCCTTTCAAGTTCGTTCTATGATAGAAAAACTCCCTCTAGGTTGGAAGGATTTCAAAAACTATCTTAGACACAAAAATAAAGATATGGGTCTCGAAGACCTAATCCTCAAATTAAGGATTGAGGAAGATAGTCGAAGTGCCGAAAGGAGAAATGAAAAAATCTCCAATGTTAATGTGGTTGAAACAAAACCAAACAAGGCTAATAAAAGAAAAAGGTCAACCAAATCAAATGGTAAGGCCAAAAGGAAGAAAAATGTTAATGGTTGTTTTACTTGTGGAAAACCAGGGCACTTTGCAAAGGACTGCTGGTCTTCTAAACCAGGCAGTAAACAAAATAAAGTGAAGAATCAAACTTCACTTATTGAAGATTTAGAACTTCAGAATTTATGTGCTCTTGTTACTGAAAATGAAGATATGGTCGTTGATGTGGTTCAGAAATTTGAAAATATGAACCTATGTGTTGGTGTCTCTGAAGTTAATCTCATTGGTAACATGAGAGAATGGTGGGTAGATACAGGGTCTACTCGTCATATTTGTTCTGATCGAAGCATGTTCTCTACTTATAAAGAAGCAGATAATGAAGAGAACCTGTTTATGGGTAATGACTCAACCGCCAAAGTTCAAGGGAAAGGAAAGGTGGTGTTAAAATTTACTTCTGGAAAAGAAGTAACCTTGAATGATGTGTACCATGCTCCAGATGTAAGGAAGAATCTAGTATCCGGATCTCTCCTAAGTAAAAATGGGTTTAAACTTGTATTTGTGACAGATAACTTTGTACTGTCCAAAAATAATATGTATGTGGGAAAGGGATAAATGTCAGGGGGTCTATTCAAACTAAATGTAACCACTGTAATGCGTAAGGCATCAAATATTATTAATAATAAAGCATGACTTCTGCTTATATTGTTGAATCTTCTTCTGAAATTTGGCATAAGAGATTAGGACATGTGAACTTAAATTCAATAAAGAAATTAATGAATATGGGTCTATTACCCAAATTTGAAATTGAATCCAGAAAGAAGTGCCCCACATGTGTAGAGTCAAAAATGACTAAGCCTTCTTTTAAATCAGTTGAAAGAGACACAAAACCTTTAGATTTAATTCACACTGATATTTGTGATTTAAAAATGGTTCAAATAAGAGGAGGAAAGAAATATTTCATCACTTTCATAGATGATTCCACTAGATTCTGTTATCTGTACTTATTAAGAAGTAAAGATGAAGCAGTTGAAAAATTTGAGCTTTATAAAGCAGAAATGGAAAATCAACTTAATAAAAAGATTAAGGCAATTAGAAGTGATAGAGGAGGAGAATATGAATCTCCTTTTGCTGAAATATGTGCAAAGAATGGAATCATTCATCAAACAACCGCTCCTTACACCCCTCAACAAAATGGGATTGCAGAGCGTAAAAACAGAACTTTGAAAGAGATGATGAATGCAATGTTGTTAAGTTCTGGTTTACCTCAGAACTTGTGGGGGGAGGCTATCTTAACAGCCAACCACTTATTAAACAAGTTACCCCATAGGAAAACATGAAACATTCCTTACGAGTTGTGGAAAGGAAGAAAACCATTTTTTAAGTACACAAAAGTGTGGGGGTGCATTGCTAAGGTACTAGTTCCCCCTCCTAAGAAGGTTAAGATAGGTCCTAAAACTGTAGATTGTATTTACTTAGGACCAGCAATTAACAGTAGTGCCTATCGTTTCCTAGTTTACAAATCGGATATAACAGATATCCATGTAAACACTATTATGGAATCTAGAGATGCAGAGTTTTTTGAGCATATCTTTCCATATAAACAAAACCAGGAAATACAATCTGAAACTAAGAAAAGAAACCGAGATCAAAGTGATCAAATTTCAGAACCATTTAAAGAAGATGACACAGAAACCAAGGAACAAGAAATTGAACCTCGAAAGAGTAAAAGGGTAAAGGTACAAAAGACCTTTGGTCCTGATTTTGTCACTTTCATGATTGAAGGAGAACCTCAAACATTTATAGAAGCTATGACTACTCCAGAGGCTCCATTTTGGAAAGAAGCTGCAAACAGTGAGATAGAATCCATCATGCAAAACCATACTTGGGAGATAGTGGATCTTCCAGCTGGTTGTAAGCCTTTAGGATGTAAATGGATTTTTAAGAACAAATTAAAACCAGATGGATCTATCGAAAAGTATAAGGCACGACTCGTCGCACAAGGATTCAGACAAAAGGAAGGATTAGATTATTTTGATACTTATTCTCCTGTTAGTCGAATCACATCCATAAGAGTGTTAGTAGCTATAGCATCCTTATATAATTTGGAAATTCACCAAATGGATGTAAAAACAGCCTTCTTAAACGGAAATCTCGATGAAGAGATCTATATGAGACAACCTGAAGGGTTTGTGGTTCCTGGACAAGAAAAGAAGGTGTGTAGACTAGTAAAATCATTGTATGGTCTTAAACAAGCTCCTAAACAATGGCACTTGAAATTTGATAATACTGTACTATCAAATGGATTCAAAATTAATGAATGTGACAAATGTGTCTACACTAAGAGCACTACAAAAGGATGTGTCATATTATGTTTGTATGTAGATGATATGTTAATTATTGGAAACAATTTAGATGTCATTAATACAACTAAAAAAATGCTTTCCAAGAACTTTGATATGAAAGATTTGGGAAAAGCTGAAGTCATTCTTGGCATAAAACTTACCAAACAGCTGAAGGGATTGGTTTGTCCCAATCTCACTACGTTGAGAAGATTTTGGAAAAGTTTAGTAAAAATGACGACAAGATAGCAAGGACTCCATTAGATCCAAGTATTCATCTTAAGAAGAATATTACTAAAACCGGAGTCAGACAATTAGAGTACTCAAGGATTATAGGCAGCCTTATGTATCTCATGAATTGTGCTCGACCAGACTTAGCTCTCTCAGTTAGCAAATTGAGTAGATTCACAAGTAATCCAGATGAGACACATTGCATTGCGATAACCAGACTATTACGGTATCTACGACATACAAAGGAGTATGGACTCCACTACACTAAGTATCCAGAAGTACTTGAAGGATATTGTGATGCAAACTGGATATCAGATACTAATGATACAAAGTCAACCAGTGGCTACGTATTCACACTTGGAGGAGCTGCCATCTCTTGGAAATCTTCTAAGCAAACTTGCATTGCTAGATCAACAATGGATTCAGAGTTCATTGCATTGGATAAAGCTGCAGAAGAAGCTGAATGGCTAAGACAATTTTTAGAAGATATACCGGTATGGCCTAAGCCGGTGCCTGCAATCAATATACATTGTGATAACCAAGCTGCGATTGCACAAGCACATAGTAAGATGTATAACGGTAAGTCACGACATATTCGTCGACGACATAACACCGTAAAGCAATTACTCACTGAGGGAGTCATAATAATTGACTATGTGAAATCCAAAGATAACTTAGCCGATCCTTTTACTAAAGGGTTATCTAGAGATCTTGTAATTGCTTCATCAAGAGGAATGGGACTGCTGCCTAAAGAAAATGAGTAAAGGCATGATGAAACCCTACCTAGAAGACTGGAGATCCCACGATCTAGGTTGAAAGGGCAACTGAAGTTATATCCTAACTCGAAAGTGACACTGAAAGAGAGCATATCTCTTCCCATTCCTAAGATGATATTAGTGTCGCCTGCATTAAAGAGGCTAAGCTTGAAAGCTTTTAATATTTCTGAAAAGACTTAGAATAAATTAAATTCTAAAGTAAAGGTATAGCAGGATACCTAAGTAGGAAAACCTACATGTGTGAGAACTGTGGCCGTTCTATGAGTATGTCGTTTTAGGCTGAATTTTCTAATAACACACAAGAATCCAGGATCGTTCATGGCCGAAAAGAACAAAACCGAGAACTTACGTAAGTAAGAAACTAGCTGTGTGATAACTATGTTGGTTCACAATAACCAGGACTCAGTTCAAGACTTAAAGTTCACTGTTGTCCTTGTAAACCATGTAGTTATTCACTAGGAAAGGTTCAAAGCCAAAAGCCACCTCTTCTGATGCAGCGAAATTTCGGATATGAACTTCTGTCTGTCTACATTAGTGTTTAAGTAGTGTCAGTCAGTTTGCATTGAATTTTTGGTAAAATCATGATAATCATTCATGTAGGGGATTGTAGAAACCGGATCTGTTTTCTGTCAATTTGGGCAACCAAACGTTGTCCAAATCAAGATCAGGATGGACCATTGGATTCGTCTCGTCGAGCTCTTGAATTTAGACATAAAGTTTGTCAGAATCCGATTTCATATGAATGAGTTATCATTGATTTACTTTGGGAAAATATAGGGATAACTACAACGTGTAGTTTTATTATTAGTTCCGTATTGGAAAAATAAGGAAAGTTCTACTTCCATATATAGACTTTTCCTTATGTTACTAATAATAGATTGGTTGGGATGATGGAATGGTTGGCGTTGTTTGCACCACGCAAACCACGCATCACGCACGCGCACGCGCGGCGTGGGCGAATGGGCGTTTAGGGCACATTGGGCGCTTTAGAGGCGCCCGCACGCACTTCGCACGTAAGCATCGTCGCGAGGAGCGATTGGAGCCTTGGATTTTACGATCATAGATATGATCTGACGGTCAGGATATTTGGCGCTCTTAAGATAGATCCGTTGATGATCTAACGGTGGGCGTTTAATGCGCGAGATCTTAATAGATCCGTTAAGATCTGACGGTCAACATGGCACCCGAAAACCAACAGTCAAATATGACTGTTGGCAAGCATCCATTCATCTATTGGCACCCATACGAAGTGGTGTCAATACCCCTATAAATACCATGAGAATTCAGCAAACAATTCGTGAGTTTTTTGCATTTCTGAGCATTCATTTTCAAGCATTAGAGTTTAAGGATCGTTGTTCAGAAGTTCATATTACTTACCAAGTTCGTCAGACTATCATAACTAAGAGGTACCATCTTTACTTTGATAGATAATCCGTTTTATCCTGGGAGACATACACCATTACTGTTGGTACTGATATACAGGGTGTAAATTGTCTTAAGGACAGAGGTATCCTCGACTCAGATATTTTACATTTGATTTTTCTTTTTATAATCACTGTTGTTATCTTCATTGTTAGAAGATAACTCTTTCTCTGATTTAAGAGATAGAAAGACAAACAAAAGTGGGTGTACTCTGTTTTGTTAAAAACAGAAAGATTAAGAACTATTCTTTGAAAAGAGAACCAGAGACGCAACACTTGAAGAGCAAGATAGTTGATAAGATTAATGGTTTTTATTTGTCTTATTGAAGAAGTCATTTCACACTCTGTATCGAACTCCTGCTGAAAACTTCGAAGATTTTGGTAGTCATTTTTTATTTATGATTTTAATGAACAATCTTCAGTTCAGTTTGTTTAATTAGAGCAGATGATAAATGTCTCCCATAAATAACATCTAATCTATTTCGATCAATAACTAGTATCTAAATATATCCACCCAATTGTTTCCACTCGTCAATATTACTGAAAATCTTATCTAAAATAAACTTATACACAAGACTACAAGAGCATCTCCAATGCAAAACTCTAGAAAAACTTATAAATTACACAAGAGTCGTTTCTTAGATCCGTAGTTTTCTTTGTAATATTGAGTGGAATATTGAAGTCTTCGAGAGAAATACAAAAGATTAGGTTTATTTTTTGGACATGTATAATAGAATTAAATATTGATACATCATTTTTGGACATGTATAGTTAGATATCAAATATTAAGTATATAAAAAAACGGGTAGTTTGTATGGCGTTTAGAAGTTTGACAATTACCAAAGTTGTGACATTGCAAGTTATGGTGGTGACAAATTTTTTTTTTTTTTTGAGAAAGAAATATTCATTTCACTAATGATGGAGTAAAATCCAAATATTTTACATGGCTTTGATTACATCATGCTGATACAAGTAAATAACATCATGATGATACGAGAGAACACTATTACTGCCACAATTACAGATACTTGGACCTTTAAAGGTTATAGCAAAACCCTAAAAGCTATACCAAGACCCTTAAAAGACAGTACAAAGACCTAGAGAAGATCTAAACTTTATTTATACCATAGAATCACAAATTTTTGACATATAAGTAACGAAAACCCTCTTATGAATCAAATCCATTTGATTTCAGAGTATTACACATCTACCATAGCAAATAGTGGAGAAGTTAGAGAATTGATGAGTCTGTGGATTGAGGTTGTGTCCTCTTTTTGGAGAAATGTCACTGCTAGTCAAGAGGCAAATTAGTACACCATTAAGCTATTGTCATAGACCAAGTTTGGTTATAGGCCCCCTTTTGATCAATAGGTATAACAATGATGGGCCTAAAAGGTTTCCACGACCCGCAAGTATACAAGCGTCAAGTAATAATTCCAGTAAGACCGGATCAATCCACAGGGACTAATTAAAATATATTCTAACCCAGAACTAGCAAATAAGAATTTTGGTTTTTAGTTAATGAAAATGATAATTATAAATACACGGAATTTAAATCTAACCAAATTAGAATAGAGGAGTCTAAGGTTTAGGAATCCACCACATAAAATCACCTTTAGAACAAATAATTAGCTAATCAGTTTTTTATTTTTTTTTATAACTTAGAATTTCAGATAATATTCCGGGAGATATTTTCGTTTAAATCCGATAAACCATAACAATGTAATTGTTTCGTTTTGAAAAATAGATCTTTAAACTATAATCTATCAAGTTATATAATGTAGTCGCAGCGGAATGTAAAGAAGGTAATAAAAGTAAAAGAAGAACGAACAAAGAACGATCAAATAACTCTAAATAACTGAAAACTTTATTAAGTTTGTTTGGTTTTTCTCTTCAACATGAATAATAAAGACAGACTGGACCTCCTTTTATAGGATATTAGACTTTCCTAGATAGACTCAAATTGGACTTTCCTAAATAATGGAAATACTGAAATACTGCAACTTCCTAAATAGATAGACTCCGACTGGACTTTCCTAATTAATGGAAATAATGAAATAATGCAACTTCCAAATCTGGATTCAATACGAATCATACTAAAACTGGGACTTTCCTACAACTAAACGTTATGGCCGATTGGCCTACGTGGCCGTTAGGCTCTCGGCTAACGGGCTCGGCCCAGGTGCTCCTGCATCATTATAAGTATACACCATCAAAGGATTTAACCTAAGTATGATGCATCAAATCCAAAAGCATAGCCAATGAAAAGAAAATCGATTTAACTAATTAAAACAATCTTAAACTTTCAAGCTTAATCAAGAGAATTAATCAAATACGAATGTGTCTCTAAAAGTTCAAAAATGGGTATCATCATAAAACCCTAGAAAGAGACTTAGCTACACATCAAATTCATCATAAAGAATTATGTTCAAAAGAAAAGTAAGAAAACAAATCACCAAAAGAAGACTGATTCTGGTATTTGAGCTCTTTGTTCTCTCCCCTTCTTTATTCTATGTTTTTGTTATCCATCTCTATTAACTCCCTTTTCCCTCTCACAAAGAAATATTCGTGTGGACTCGTACTTACATGATATTTAACACATTTTTAGCAACTATGTAAGTTGGTAATAATAACGTAAATCACTTATGTATTATGTCTAATGTGTATGCGTCTCATAACTATACTTCTCTTACTAGTTAACTTGATTAGATTATAAATACGCATGATTTGATGCTTATAATTCAAGAATAGCATGAAGATAATTCGATGATATTTTAGTTACATAATACATAATCAATTAGCAATTTTTGTTAAACTAATGATTCCATTATATGTTATTGTTGAGCAAGAAAGCTACATTGTATGGGATGATGATTGACTTGTATAGTGATGTGGTGAGTTGGTGAAAAGTTGATGAGTTTGACGGTTGGTTCGACCCTCTCTATCGATTGCTTGTTGCGATGACTGACGTGTTTGCATGGTAAGACATATTGAGATATGAGGTCGGTGTTAACACAAAGATAGCCTTATAGACTACACTCCCATGCAACGTAAGTTATGGGAGGGTTCAGATGATGAATTTGATTTCCTTTGAGAAACACCAACTTACCATATCACTTGTATTTGTTTGTTGGTTGTTAGTTACATTTACCTCTATTGCCACATAACCCAGTAATAATGTCTCATCTGATTTCCTTAATTTGTGCTAGTTAGTCCATTTTGAGCCGTTACTCTAATGAATTGTTTGTTTCTCTTACTCACGAATCTTCTAAGGAATTGAACACAAAAAGCGGATAAAAACGGGATAGAGACACACAAGGGCATCTTGGTCATTTGGTAATGAGGTAGGCTGGTAATTTTGGTTAATGTTGATACTCCAATGCAAATTAGAGTCCAAGACGAACCCAACGGCAAAGACGGAAGTCCAATCAGAGTCCGGACGAGAAAATTATATCAGGTCAAAGTTGGAATCAAAGTCAGTTGACCAGAGATATTTCAGCGACCCGTGGCGCGTGGAAGGAAACCACTGGCCATGCGGCTCATCTCTGTGTGCTCCGCAACATATGGAATCACTCCTATTTGATAGCATGATTTTAGCAGATTGATGCTAGATTTACGGAAGCTTTCCCTCCCATACTTTCTTTATCTCTCTCGTCTAATTTCTGAGAAAACCTTAAAACAGATAAAAGAGATGAGATTGAGATAGAATTCTTTGGTCGTTCTTGCACTAGAAATTAAATGAAAACTAGAGAGAGAAAGAAACGAGACATTAGGAAGAGAGAAAACAGGGATGTAAAGAAAAAAGGAAACTTCTAAAGATTGGAGGAGGTTTCATTGGAGATTGATTAAGAAATTTTTAGAGAATCATGAACAGAGAAGGGAGAGTTGGAGTTTCGAAAATAAAGAAAGAAAGAAAGATGGAAATCATCATTGATTGATGAAAGACTCAGAAGATTCTATTGAGAGAGAAGATTTTATCCTCAAAGATATAGGAATTTGAATTCTTGTCATCTCGGTTCTCTCTTTCTATACTGTTTAGTGATAAATGTAGAGAGAGAGTTGGGATTGAGGAAGATAATATCTTAGAGAGAGAGAGAGAGAGAGACGGGTTCGGTTTCTTCATCTCTCTATAAAACATAGGTCAGAACAGGGGATAAAGGTCATCTCTTGTGGAGCCAAAATATGGAGCTGAACTTTGATTTGTATGAGGAGTTGTTCTTATTCTTCTCTGGGTATATAGTAATAGGATACGTTACATAAGGAGGATCGAAAATAGGAGATCCGGCGGTCAAGATAAGTTGCAGAAATAATATACGTGTGTAACACGTGTATGTACGTGACGGATCGAGAAGACGAGATCCGACGATCAAGAAGAATTCAGAATATATTTGAAGATACGTGAAGATATTAGAAGATATGTAATATTAGTATAATATATTCAGAATATCTCTTGTAACTATCTAATGGTAATATTAGATAGATTTTGTATTATTTCCTAGTCTAGTAATCAGAAACTAGGAAACCCTAAACCCTAAGTCATCTATAAATAAGAGAGGGTTCTAGAATTCAAACTCATCGAGTTATGTCTGACCAATGTAACCGATCAACCCACAGACAATTGTATGTGGTGATTATTAATAAATAATTATTTCTCCGTGGATGTAGGTCTTGAGTATTCGACCGAACCACGTTAAATTATCGTGTCTTTAGTTTATGTTCATATCTCCGATTATCACATAATCGTGAATTTAACATGGTATCATGAGCAGGTAATGTGTTCATGTTTTATGCTTCCGCAAATTTCCGACGATTTTTTTTCGTTGTAATTAAGTAATCGATAAGTTACTTCGTCGATTTTTTTTCCAAGTTAATCTTGTGACTATTTATCATCTTGATTACACTTCTAACATGGGGTTACAAAGAAAAGAAAAGTGTCATAACGACAATAAAAGAAAAAAAAAGTTGAAACCTTCATGGTTGGTTCGGCAAAGAAGGTATGTTATAGATTTAATTTCCAATTTTTTCATTATTTTTCCAATTTTTTCATTATTTTTCCAATTTTTTCGAATTTTTGGATATTTTTTTACCACTTTTAGGTTAGAAACCAATTTTGTCCCGTTCTGGTTCTAATTCGAGACCCAAAACACACCAAATCCGGTCTCTTACAATACCAGAATAGACCTATCCAGATTGATAATTGGAATAACGTTGTCAAGACCCGGAACAGATTTATCCTGGTCAATCCTAACCAGGAACAAACCCGTCCCAGTTTGGAACCAAAATTTCCTTTTGGTTCCCGACTTATCACTTATCTTCTCCGGCGACTTCCATCTAGGGCTTACGGCCGATCGTTTTTTCGGCTTGTTTTGTTCACCAGATGCATACCAGACTCTGACTAAGTCCGGATAGGACCATAATATATTCCCTCTGATCAATTTACCTTCCGATTTGATAGAGAATCGGTCGAGTTTCCCCTCGGTATTCAACCACCGCCGGCGACTCTCTCTCTAGAATATTACATCGGCTGCCAAGATAAAGGTTTCATCGGTTGTTGCATCTTATCGCAAACTGTTCTAGACGAATCCTAGACCTAGTAGGTCTCTTTTTCCCTTCGGGTGACATCATCATCGTGATCTTCTTCAACCCTTCACGTTACCGGAATATCTTCTCGCCGGAACCCTAGATTGACAAGAATCCGAGATAACATCACTTTCTGTCTCTCTCGACCCTGTTGAACGAGTCAACGA
>BEHA01004716.1:213469-237791 GCA_002897215.1 Eschscholzia californica subsp. californica
TATTTGCTCGAGGACTAGCAATGTTTAAGTTTGGGGATCTTGATGTGACATGAAAATGTCACATTTGGAGAGCCTAACTTAGACTAATTATTCCTTTTCGAGTGTTATCAATAATATTTTATGTGTTTTTAATGTTAGGTACCATATTTGGAATGAAGAACTTAATTCGGAATAAAGGGAGCGAATTATCACTATCATTTCATGTACCCAAAACGAGAGAAAAAGACTTCAAACAAATCAAATGAGAAGAGGAGTCAAAGACGAGTCCAACGGTGAAAACGGAAGTCCATTCCGAGTTCCGGGGAAGTTGTGAAAGAAAGAAGTCGAGGTTCGGTCTTAAAACAAAGATTCTATGAAGGCACCCCCCTTTATTTTCAAGTGTAGATTAAAGCCTAAGTCTAAAACCCAAGAGCCTAGATATGAAGGAATAAAACCCAAGCCCAAAGAAGATGAAAGAAGGAAGAGATTTTGGAGGCACCCAATGGACCCAAGTTTGGGTCAAAGTCAAGGTTGACTAAGTCTAGGGTTTGAGTCAAATACACTATTCATCTTCTTCCTCATTCATCATACAACATTTAGAGAGAATACACAAGTTTGGGAGGGAAGGAGGCTACAACTTAGGGTTTTTGGTGTTCTTGAGTGGGAGTTTGAAGGGTTAAGAGCTTGAGAGAGACAACAAGAGAGGAAGGAGAGGGAGGTGCCGGCCAAGCTCGGCCGGCCATCACTAAGGCCGGCCAAAGCTTGGCCGGCTCAGGCTGGAGCTGCAGCACGGCAGGAGCATGAGCAAGCCGGCACGGGAAGCTTCCACGGGACCAGCAACAGACCGGTAGCAACAGCACACAGCAGCAACTATGAAGGACGCGTCCACGGGATGAGCAGCTCGAGATCCGGCACTAGGGACGCATCTACAGCTCGGGACGCCTTCACGGACGCGACTGCAAGTATGGGACGCACGGACGGGATGCGGCTGCGGGCACGGGAAGCTTCCATGGGAGCTGCTGGCCTGACCTTCCACTTTCTTGGCCGGAAGTTGTTTTACCGGATTTCTAGGGTTCCGGCCACTTTCTTGGCCGGAAATCTTAGGGCTTTTGTTCCCCTCATCCTTGGCTAGCTTCTCATGTGGTTTGATTTGATTTTGAGTTAGAAATTGGTAGAGAGAGAAAGCTAGGGTTTAGCTTTAATGGAGGTTTGTGATACATGGAGAAGATGATGGTGGTCGCTATGGGGAATCCAGAATTTGCTAAGAGGAGATCGGCTGCACCTTAAAGACTCATATTTTCCGACGATCTTAGCCTCGAACCACATCGAAAAAGGGGGATTCTCTCATCATTTCCTTTCCATTTCTTATTCAATCACCATGTTTAGCTAACTTTAGTGTGTCGATTATATGAGATGAAATGTGATGAATTCGTGATTATGTTTAATATGATTTGATGTTTTGATTATAAATTGATGTTCATTTATTTCGATTATCGTTTTGATCGTATTTTCATGTGTCTTGTCAAGCACTTCGCATAGTTAATAGACGAAACGAAGTATTCGATATCGATCGTAGTCTAAGTCATAATTTCATGTGTCTTGTCATGCACTTCACATAGTTAGGCGACTAGACGACACTTTCGATGACCCGGGATTAACCGATTTAGACGTTTGTTTGACTAAGTATGATCTCCGGATATACGTAGTACTTAGAGACATCTACTTTAGGAGTCGAACATCGATTGTACTTCGACACATTAAATCGGACTACACATAGTCGTAGGTTTATCATTATGGATTCCCGGACTTCGACACCTCTCTCACTTATTTGTTGCCCGAATCGAGTCTTACCGTCTCCCGACTCTTGTTCCTTCGACTCTTCTCTCGAATCTCTCTCGCACGTTTACTTTTATTGTTTAGTTTAGTTTATTTTACTTGTTTGCTTTATTCTCTTATCACCTTATTCGATCAAACCCCCATTTATCTTTGTTTCCTTTCCTTTTTAGTCTAAGTTAGCTAGTGATACCTAGACCGAGGGACAAGACCCTTCGATATCCAAATCACCTTCCTATCCTTGGATCGACTCCGGTTTTACCGGTTACTACTTGATACCTCCGCTTGGGTGTGCAACCTTTTCGGGTGCATCACCTTTCCAATCGCTAAAGAAGACCAACAACTCCAATTGTCGCTCCTCTACTTGGACACCAAACGGTGTATTTAATCTCCCTCTTTGAAAGCCCGCTAGTGCTCCAATGGTGGTTTGATATGAAGAAGACCCTCTTCTTGCTTGACTAGTTGATAGCTTGGGAATTAGCTCACTTTCTCCTCTTTACTTGATGTGGTAGAGTAAGAAAGCTTAGAGAGAAATTCCACACCTTATTCTCTGACCTAAGAGTCTTTATATAGAACCCTAATAAGAATCCACCTCCAATTAGGTTTCCTAAAAGACCGTTTAGAATAAGATTTAAGGAAATTACCGAAAATAGCAACTAGTTGATATTTTCTCAACCCCTTGAGGAGATGATGTCCAAAACCCAGCCAAAATTAGCAGATTTAATGTTGCTAACATAAATAACCGACCCTCCAAAAATCAGCCTAATCCGAGCCCTAAAAGTGCTCCCATCGGTTTAGGCCCAAAACCCTGTTGTCGGGCCTTTTTGCTATCTTTTGCCTAAATTCTCTTTAGGCCTATGAGATATGTTTATGAGACACTCCCATGGTTATATCTCACTCCCGCTAATCATATCATCCGATTAAATACCCATTCTTATGTGTAACCCGTTGTAGGATCTGATCGAAGTTAGCCGCGAATTACTTCGTAATTCGACGATTGTAGTTGGTTTCTAGTTAAACACTACGACCCCTAAACCAATCAGACTTGATGATCTTCTTCATCAATTGTCCTAGCCGACAAATTGCTCGCATTGCAATCTTGGTCGAAGGACATCTCATTCAGTTTTAACATCGAGTTGTTCCAGCTCAAGATCACTGTGAGCAACAATACTTAATAGAACCCAAATAGAAGTATGTTTCACGACCGGGGAGAAAATCTCATTCTAGTCGACCCCTTCTTTCTGTGCATAACCCTTAGCCACTAGTCTTGCCTTATACCTTGTACCCTTGATTTCGGAAGAATCCTCTTTTTTCTTGTACACCCATTTACAACCAATAACAGACTTCCCTTCGGGCAATGGGACAACCTCCCATATCTTGTTCTTGTGAAGAGACTCCATCTCTTCTTGCATAGCAACCAACCAACTCTCTTTTTCCTCCACGGTAATAGCTTCTTTGAAGGTGACCAGTTCGTCGTCTTCCACCGAGAGTGCATATTCAACCACATTTGCATGCCCGTAATGCCTAAGAGGCAACACATGTACCTGCAGTTTCTTCTGTCAATGCTACTAAGAGTAAAGATCTTATTGAAGACGTTATGGATGTGAAGACTACCAAGACTCGAGGAGGAATACTACGGAGGTATCTTGTTCGATGGAAAGATAGGCCAATAACCGAGTGCTTGTGGATTGATGAGAAGGAGTTACGACGACATCGTGAAGATTTGTTTCAGAGACTATCAGAAGCATTCTCGACGGAGTCGAGTTCTTCCCACATGGGGGGAACTGATATAGCCTAGGGATAAGTCATGTAGTGTGTGAGTGTGTAGTGTGTGTGTGTCTAACAGTTAGTTATGTTAGTTATGGTATTTAGAATGGTTAGGAATTATTTTTGTTTAACTTGGGACAACAACTAGAGTTCTCTAGACCTTGGACAACAAGAGGCTACTTGGACAGCAAGGAAGAAGCTTCTAGAGACTTGGCAGCAAGCTGCCTCTTTTTAGAGACTTGGGCAGCAAGGAAGAAGCTTCTAGAGACTTGGCAGCAAGCTGCCTCTTTCTAGAGACTTGGGCAGCAAGTTTTCTACTCTATAAATACCACCTCAACCTTCACAAAAGAGAAGATCACAACTAAGAATATTCAGCTATAGCTGCCTCCTAAATCCTACTTCTCAAGTCTTCTTCTACCTCTCCTTTCATCACCTTCTTCTTCCCAGTTCGTTCCTGTCCCTTCTAACCTTATTTTCTCTCTTTTCTCTCTCTCTCTCTCATCTTATTTCTTTCTCTCCTCTAGTTCTATTCTCCTCTTCTCTCTAGTTTCTCTCCAAAGTATCTTTCTTTTCTCTTTTCTCTTTCTATTCTCTAAATTTCATACCCTTCTCCCTTGTTGATTCCACATGTTAGTACTTGTTTAACAAAGTATTGTTGACTACTGATTGTCCTAAGTTGATTACGTTTAGGAGTCGTTGTTCGGAAATGAGGTTGTGAGTGCTAAGACTTATTTAGTGTTACCTGAACCTAATTACTACTTTTGTTTGTTTATTTACCTTGGGGTTAATATATTTTGCTAGTTGCTGAAGTTCCGGTTTACTCCATTTGTTGCCTTTACATTTCTAAACCCTAGGATTGCATCAAGTGGTATCAGAGCATGGTTTTGTGTAGTTTTAGTTAGCTGAAATCATCATATTGCATTGCACATCAAGTGTTACAAAAAACTCCAACAAGCTTAAACTATAATTTATTGCATAATTAGTTGTCTTAGGTTTAGATAAGGCCCTTCTCATAACATTTCGAGTCATCTAAAGTGTCATCATTTAGTTTCGGCAGTCTGCGTTGCTATTTAGCATCAAATGGCCAACCAAAACCAGATTTCTCAAGGAGAGACTTGGCATGAAGCCTTCCAACGCCAACAAGAGGCAATCACACAAATACAAAACCAACTAGCCCAACTAACCAACCTGGTTCGTGGCCTTAATGTTAATACACCACCTCTTAATCGTCACCATAATAGGATACCCCGAGAGGTCACTCTAGAAAGTGACGATGAAGATGATTTTGAACCAGTCATTCCAAATTGGGGTCGTAGAGTAAATAGAATAGTCAATATACCTGCTATGACCACATATAGGAATTGGGATCAGGGAATTAAAGTTGAGGTAAGCGACTTTGAGGGTCGTTTGCAACCAGAAGAGTTCCTTGATTGGGTTGACAGGGTCGACCAATTCTTTGAGTGGAAAGACATGCCAGAAGAAAGAAAGGTTAAGTTTGTGAGCTTAAAACTCAAAAGACATGCCCTCGTTTGGTGGAAGCAAGTGCAAGAAATGAGAATACGAAAAGAAAAGGAAAGGAAAAGATCAGATCATGGGATCGCATGAAAGCTAAACTTCGAGAGAAGTTCCTTCCATCTGACTATCGCCAGACACTTTTCAGAAAGTTCCACAACCTGCGGCAAAACAACCGATCGGTCGATGAATATACCGAGGAGTTCTATTTGCTCCAAGCACGCAATGATTTGAACGAGGATGAGGATCAAAGTGGCGCTCGTTATGTTGCTGGATTGCGCCTCTCTATTCAAGATCAAGTTGAGCTTCATGACATAACACGAGTAGATGAGGCGTATCGTTATGCTGTAAAAGTCGAGAGACAACTCAAACGATCATCCTTTCGTAATACTGTGTTAGGTTCACTAGGAAGAGCTCAGATCGTCGGCTGAGGAACACATGAAGCCACAATGTCAAACCCTACGATGAATTCAAGGACTAACCAGGGAGCAGATGACAGGAACAAGGGTATTCTTGGCTCAAAACCATTCAGCTGCTACAAATGTGGTGACCCAAGACATCGATCATCAGATTGTCCTAAGAAGAAGTTTGTTCCACAATCAAATTTGATTGATCAAGAGGAGAATGACCCTTCCGAAAAGGATGGTTTGGACCAAGAAGGATCGAATGATGACGAAGATGCAATGGAACAGATAAATACAGACGCCGATGGATAACTCCTAGTCATTCACCGAGTCATGCTTACTCCTAAGATCCAAAAGAGTGATAGATGGTTGAGGCGTAGTCTCCTTCGCACTACTTGCACTGCAGGAGACAAATTATGTTCAATCATCGTTGATGGTGGGAGCACGGAGAATTTTGTCTCCCAAGAAATGGTCGACAAGTTGAAGTTGAAGACGGAGCCTTTGACTAAACCTTATAGTGTAGGATGGTTCAAGGAAGGAAACGAGGTTCCCATCAAGGAGCGTTGCTTGGTAAAATTCTCTATAGGGAAGAGTTATAAGGATGAGGTTTGGTGTGACGTAGTCCCCTTGGAGGTTTGCCATATTTTATTAGGTCGTCCTTGGCAATATGATAGAAAGACGCACCACGAAGGAGAAAGAAGCACTTACACCTTTAAGAAAGATGGTGTCGAAGTAACTTTGTGCCCTCAAAAGGATGCCCGAATACCAAGGAAAAATGCTCCTCCTCCTCCTAATGGTCAACCAAATAAACTCATGATTCTTAAATCCACTCAATTTCAGACTGAGATGAAGGAGACTAATGTTGTTTGCCTTTTGGTAAGTAAAGAAGTCAAAGAAGCATCAGTTGTGCTGAAAGAAGGTCAATCATTACTCAAGGAATTTCAAGACCTTATACAGGAAGAACTCCCAGATGTACTTCCACCTATGCGAGATATCCAACACTGCATAGATTTGGTTCCAGGTGCGAGCTTACCACACTTGCCACATTATCGCATGAGTCCCTTTGAGCATGAAAAATTGCATAGACAGGTAACAGAGTTACTTAAGAAAGGACTAATTAGGGAGAGCATGAGCCCGTGTGCCGTTCCAACCCTTCTCACCCCAAAGAAGGACGGAACTTGGAGAATGTGAATTGATAGTCGTGCCATCAACAAGACCACCATTAAGTATAGATTCCCTATCCCTAGACTTGACGACATGGTTGATATGTTGAGTGGTGCGAACGTGTTCTCCAAGATAGATTTAAGGAGTGGATACAATCAAATTAGGGTACGCCCAGGAGATGAGTGGAAGACAGCATTTAAAACTAGAGAAGGACTTTATGAATGGCTTGTAATGCCTTTTGGGTTGTCTAATGCGCCTAGCACATTTATGCGCGTAATGAACCAAGTCCTTAGGCCACTAATTGGGAAATTTGTTGTCGTATACTTCGATGACATCCTCATCTATAGCACCAACCCTAATGATCATTGGCACATTTAAGGCAGGTGTTAGAGGCTCTTAGAGATAGTAAGCTTTACATCAACCTAAAGAAATGCACATTTCTCACCGATAGTTTGATATTCCTTGGATATATTGTATCTTCAGATGGCATTAATTTTGACCCTGTAAAAGTTGAGGCCATTAAGACTTGGCCTAGCCCTAAGACAATCAGCGAGGTGCGTAGTTTTCATGGGTTAGCTTCTTTTTATAGGCTTTTCATCCGCAACTTTAGCACCTTGATAGCTCCCATAACTAATTGTCTGAAAAGGGGCACATTTACGTGGACCTCGAAAGCAGAGAAAAGTTTTGAACTTGTTAAGGATAAGATGACCAGGGCCCCAGTTTTAGCACTCCCGGATTTTAAAAAGATCTTTGAGATTGACTGTGATGCATCCCATATAGGGGTTGGAGCTGTTCTTAGCCAAGAAGGTCGTCCAGTCGCGTTTTTCAGCGAGAAATTGAACGAGGCAAGATCTAGGTACTCCACCTACGGCCTAGAATTTTATGCCATTGTCCAAGCTTTGAAGCACTGGAGACATTACCTCATCCATAGGGAGTTTGTTTTGAACTCTGACCACGAGGCGTTGAAGTATTTGAATTCCCAAAGGAATCTAAACAAAAGGCATGCTAAGTGGTCTTCCTTCCTCCAGGAGTACACGTTCCAGTTACGACATAAGGCTGGAGTAGTCAATAGAGTAGCCGATGCTTTAAGTAGACGATCGACCATCCTCGTGACTTTAAAACCAACAATTGTCTCCTTTGACACTCGGAAGGAACAATATGCGAGTGACCCATATTTTGGCCCAATTTGGGAGATGTGCTCTCAGTCCGGTACCGACCCATCTGCATCCTACATCGTTCAAAAGGTTATCTTTTCTACGGTACACGCCTTTGTATTCCTAATGGGTCCCTTCGAGAAAAACTTATTCACGAGTTGCATAGTGGTGGGTTAGGTGGTCATTTCGGGCAGACAAAGACCATTTCGCTAGTAGAGCAGAGGTACTACTGACCTTGGTTAAGACGGGATGTGGTTCGCTATGTGAGTCGGTGCCAAACATGTCAGTCAGTCAAAGGGCAGTCACATAACACTGGTCTTTATACACCCTTGCCAATACCTAATAAAGCTTCGGATGATGTTAGTATGGACTTCGTTCTAGGTTTACCAAAGACTCTTAGAAAGATGGATTCTGTTTTTGTGGTGGTCGATAGATTAAGATGGCTCATTTCATTGCATGTCATAAAACATCAGATGCATCTCATATAGCTCAATTGTTCTTTAGGGAAATAATTAGGTTGCATGGCATTCCCAGAACATTCACGTCAGATAGAGACACCAAATTCATGAGTCATTTTTGGAGATCTTTGTGGAGTAAACTTGGGACAAATCTTCAATTTAGCAGTGCTTATCATCCCCAAACCGATGGGCAAACTGAAGTAGTTAATCGCAGCCTTGGCAATCTGCTAAGATGTTTGGCTGGTGAAAGGCCACACCAATGGGACTTAGCTCTACCGCAAGCTGAATTTGCCTATAACAACTCTCCTAATCGAACAACTGGCAAGACTCCTTTTGAAATTGTTTATGGTTTTCCCATTCCATATATCCTTGATCGTTCCCTAGTTCCATATCATGGTCAAGATAGTGCTGAAGCAGACGATATTATTGACCATATAAGGAGTGTGCAAGAAGAAGTGCTTGAGAAACTGCGAGTTTCCAATTCAAAATACAAGGAGGCAGCCGATAAAAATCGCAGGGAATCTTCTTTTTCAGTTGGAGATTTGGTTATGGTTTATTTTAAGCGGGAAAGATTTCCTATGGGGTCATATAACAAGCTGAGTAAGAAAAAGTTCGGGTCATATCGTATTCTCAAAAGGTTAGGTGACAATGCATATCTTTTGGACCTGCCAGAGGATGTGCAAACGTCTCCAATTTTTAATATTTCAGATATATCAATGTTTAATAAGGATCCACCAGAGGCAACACATGTACCTGCAGTTTCTTCTGTCAATGCTACTTAGAGTAAAGATCTTATTGAAGACATTATGGATGTGAAGACTACCAAGACACGAGGAGGAATACTACGGAGGTATCTTGTTCGAGGGAAAGATAGGCCAATAACCGAGTGCTCGTGGATCGATGAGAAGGAGTTACGACGACATCGTGAAGATTTGTTTCAGAGACTATCAGAAGCATTCTCGACGGAGTCGAGTTCTTCCCATACGGGGGGAACTGATGTAGCCTAGGGACAGGAAGTTATGTTAGTTATGGTACTTAGAATGGTTAGGAATTATTTTTGTTTAACTTGGGACAACAGCTAGAGTTCTCTAGAACTTGGACAGCAAGAGGCTACTTGGACAGGAAGGAAAAAGCTTCTAGAGACTTGGCAGCAAGCTGCCTCTTTCTAGAGACTTGAGCAGCAAGTTTTCTACTCTATAAATACCACCTCAACCTTCACAAAAGGGCATATCACAACTAAGAATATTCAGCTATAGCTGCCTCCTAAATCCTACTTCTCAAGTCTTCTTCTTCCTCTCCTTCATCACCTTCTTCTTCCCAGGTTCGTTCCTGTCCCTTCTAACCTTATTTTTTTTTTCTCTCTCTCTCTCATCTGATTTCTTTCTCTCCTCTAGTTTTATTCTCCTCTTCTCTCTACTGTCTCTCTAAAGTACCTTTCTTTTCTCTTTTCTTTTTCTATTCTCTAAATTTCATACCCTTCTCCCTTGCTGATTCCACATGTTTGTACTTGTTTACCAAAGTATGGTTGACTACTGCTTGTCCTAAGTTGATTACGTTTAGGAGTCGTTGTTCGGTAATGAGGTTGTGAGTGCTAAGACTTATTGAGTGTTACCTGAACCTAATTACTACTTTTGTTTGTTTATTTACCTTGGGATTAATATATTTTTCTAGCTGCTGAAGTTCCGGTTTTTTCCATTTGTTGCCTTTACATTTCTGAACCCTAGGATTGCATCAGTACCGAAACATCCTGCTGCTGTTGTGTGTAAAACTTGTGTACCTTCCCCTTGAACCTCCTCATGATTGGGTTCATCAATTTTCTCATCCTGAGTATTATCCTGATGCTCCATGTGATCATGATTCCTAGAAACCCGTTGGTTTTCGCCTTCTACTTCCACTACTTGAGCTTTAGTAGACCCAACATCAGCACAACTAGGCACCGTAGCTTTTGCCATAGCTACAATAGATGACTCATCAAACACCACATCTCTGCTGATTACAAACTTCTTGTCTTCCGTACACCATAGCCGATAACCCTTTACTCCTGTAGCATATCCTAAGAAAATTGCCTTCTTTGCTCTATTATCAAGTTTGTTACCTTTAACATGGTAATAGGCTGTACAATCGAAAACATTAAGTCTTCCATAATCTGCATGTTCACCTGACCACACCTCGTAAGGTATGCCGCCATCTAAAGAAGAATGTGGAGATTTGTTCACAATATAACAAGCTGTAGCAACAGATTCTGCCCACCATTCTACGCCTAATCCCGAATTGGAGCGCATACATCTAGCCTTCTTAAGTAGTGTACGGTTCAATCTCTCTGCGACTCCATTCCGCTGAGGTGTGTTTACTACTGTCCAGTGCCTCACAATGCCTTCATGATTACAAAACTCCTTGAATCCCCCATCCGTGTACTCGGTCCCATTATCCGATCTTAACGTCCTCAGCTTTCGACTAGTTTTGTTCTCAACCATTGCTTTCCACACCAGGAATGTGTTGAATACCTCATTCTTATGCTTCAGAAAATAAAGCCAGACAAATCTCGAATGATCATCAAGGAACGTAACAAAATACCTGGAACCACCCTTGGAAGCTAACTTTGCCGGTCCCCAAACATCGGTACATACGTAGTCTAATACCTCTTTGCTCATGTGCTTGATTGAGGAGAACGTCACCCTGTGTGCCTTCCCGAACACACAATGCTCACAAAACTCCATGCAAGGCTTTTCATGTCCTTCAACAAGGCTTTCTCGCACATCAAAGATAGACCCTTTTCTGACATATGCCCAAGGCGCATATGCCAAAGCCTCGTACTAGCTGTTGGATCCCTTCCACTGATTCCTACTGCTACATCTCTAGTAATTTTCGTCCTCAAAAGTTTGTATAAATTACCGTAACGAATACCTCTCATTACCACCAAAGAACCCTTAACGACTTTTATGGAGCCATTCTTTATAACTATCTTACAGCCGTTCCACTCTAACACACAGAGGGAAATTAGATTTTTCCGCAAATCGGGTATGTGTCTTACGTCCGTCAATGTTCTAACCACTCCATCGTGCATCTTGATACGTATTGTTCCGACTCCCACAGTTTTACATATATTATCATTGCCCATTATAATTGTACCACCATCTATACTCCTATAGGTAGTAAACCACTTCCTATTTGAACACATATGGTGTGGCTCCCCTGAATCAAGCATCCACTTATCGGAGATCTTCTCAGACACCTCTGTCACCGAGAAACATTCGTCAGGGTCTTCTGACACATATCTCGCCTCTCGCATCTCTTGTTTCCTCTTGTAGCCTTCGTTCTTTTGCTTCAACTTTCTCTTTGGACAAGCCGCTTTAAAGTGGCCAAGCTCACCACAACTAAAGAACATTTTCTTGAAAGAGCCTATAGATTTCCCGCCCTTTCCCTTTCCTCTTTTATTACTCCTCCCCCTTGATGCAAACAACCCTTGTGCTTGATCCTTTTCTACTCCACCCGACGTCATACTGCTAGTAGCAACCTTACGAATGTCATCCGCTAATAACGAATTTCTCGTCTCTTCTTTGCTTAGACTGTCACCAACAAGCATCAAAGTTTGAACAAGGTTCTCATAGGATTTAGGAATTGAAAGTAACAATATGAGGGCTTGGTCCTCATCCTTAACCTTAACATCAATATCCTTCAAATCTGAGATAATCCTGTCAAACCTATTCACGTATTCCTGAATAGAAGAACCCTCTTCCATTCTACATGTGAATAATTTAGATTTTAAGTAGACCCGATTCGTTAAAGTTTTCGTCATGAAATTCCTTTCTAGCTTTAACCACACACTCGCCGCCGTTGTTTCTTCGTCTACTAGGAACGCCACGTCCCTCTCAAGACACAACATAATGGTTGCCCGTGCTTCGAGATCTAACTCTTCCCAATCCTCATCTGACATATCTTCTCTATCTCATATTTCCCTGATTTGACCGTACCACTTCTCGATACCATCTTTTCTTCGTGCAATCTCAACAAGGCTCTGGTACCAATTATGAAAATTAAAACGTGCTTTAGTTATTAAGGGCGAACAAGAATTAACGAGAAACTACGGTACTAAAAAGTTCTTTAGAGAGAGCTAGAGAGAGAGCAAGTGTTAGTACTAAAAAGTTCTTTAGAGATAGCTAGAGAGAGAGCAATTTGTAAGAAAATGTTTCTGACGGTAGCAAATCGTCGGAAAATTTTAGTTTGCGACCCCCTTATTTGTGAAGAATTTTCTGACGGTTTGCTACCGTCAGAAACATTTTTCCGACGGAATTTTCTTTATTTTTGACGGTTTTATGCCGTCACAAATGGTCTTCATTTTTGTAGTGAAAGCTTAGAGTTTTAGATAACCAGAATGTTTCTTGAAATAAATTAGCTTTATGCAAGTAGCATATTGTACTCAAATTAGTGAAATTGTTAATTAGGTATCAAGCAAGTAAAGTTTGTTAACATTAATTCTCAAATTAGTGAAAAAGATAACTATGAATAACCAAAAAAGACCTTAGATCTAGTTAATTTATACTAATCTTGTGTTTTAGATATACAGATTAAAATTTCTCTTGCAGAAGGAGTTGAGGAACTGTGATAATATAGTGTGTTTTTTCATCACATATGCCTTTGAGGGTACCGTTTAGGATGGTATTTGCTACTATCTTGGATTTCTATTTTGGAGATTTTAATGCCAAAGTTAATTAGGTAAAAGGATTATAGACTCTCATATTGTGTCATTATTGCTTGTGAATTGTTGCTTATGAATGGTTGAAGAGATATTGCAACACAATGGTAGACTCTCATATTCTACCATCGTGTTGCAATATCTCTTCAACCATGCCGCCCATCTATTCTAGTTTAACCCAACATTAATAATACTTGCTTATGGTTAGTTCACTTGTTGATATCGATTGTTTTTTCCTTGTTTCTGTTTATTAGAGGCTTATTGTTTTTTGCAGTATATCTTGAATTGGTTTTCCATAGATTCTATGTCATTGTGGTGGGAACATGGTTTGGGAATAATCGAGATCCGAGGAGAATCTAGGGCTTTTGTATTACAAGTGCTCTTTGATAAGGGATAGATATATGTCACATTTCATTTGGGCTGACTCAAGACATTCACCTTCTTCTTCGTCTTGGATTCCGAGAGGGAAGAGAATGGTTACGAAGAAGTTGGAACATCTAAATTGCTGAAGCTGAAGATGGATAGAGTTGAAGAATTATTAGGAAACATACTTTTTACATTACAGATTTTAAATGTTATGCATTAGTATATGGTTACCGTTCATGATGAATATTAGACTTGGAATATTGCAGAAAGTGTATTTGAATACTTCGAAAAGTTAATGAAATGTGAATTGTTGTTTATGATTGTAAATTGTGTTGGGAATTGTATTGGTTTTAAAAGATGTTGTATCAACTTGGCATTTTAGTAAGATTTGCAACTAAATTGATGAAATGTGATGAATATTTCATATTTCATATTTCATATTTCATATATGTTAAATAATAGTTTTGTACATGCCTATTTTTCAGCAACAACAATAAACCCGACTATTGATATCATTACTAAATCAGTTTTCATTATTATAATCAGATTAAGAAGTGAGAAAATTGGGAACATGAAGAGCTTATAATAATGATATCTTAGTAATGGTATCAAAACCACTATTAAATTAAAAATAAAGTCACCAAAGAAAAATAAAGTCATGTATAGCTCAGTAATAATAATTCAAAAACAATACTCATTAAAAGCAATTTGATAACTAAAACATATCAAAACTTTCAAGAAGTTCTTCTATAACTTGTGTCGATCGGATTGTCTTCATGTCCACCAAAATAAACAGAGAAACACAATTTAGTACAACAATATTTCAATAAAACCACTCATTCATAGGTTTAAACACAATTCAAATAGTATATACTTTTACACTTCATTTGTTTATATATTATAATAGGAATATACTCCACTATATGTTCCTGAAGGGTTATACACTTGGGAGCGATGTACACGTGTTACTAATTCCATATGTGTCTACATACAGTAATATAAAGATCAATATATATACTATACTTTTGAAATGAATCAAACACTTATAAGGAGTTATGAATTACCATATCTTGTCGAGGCACCAGGATCATGTTTTCTTGTGTAATAATATCATTTGGTCGACTCTCTTGTGTAGCTGATAAACCATAAACCAGACCACGCACCGGATCACGAACCGGGATAGATATAGGCATTATAGAAGTAGTGCACTACCAGAGAAAACGACGAATTAGTTAAAATACGAACAAATTAGAAAGGTACGAAAATAATGGAGCATTGGACTTACACGTTTCTTCGACTTGTAGTTTCTGCTCTTGAATTTATTCTCTCAAGAACGCCACTTTGCGTTGCATGACACTGGATCAAGAATATCTTGTCGCGCATTTTCTACACAATCAACAGTATAACCAGAACCACTCCTCACTTTATCTTTTCAGATGCATTAGAAGCCACTTCAATGAAGGATACACATAATTTTTCGTAACTTTTTTCTTGCAGTTTTGTAGTATCATATCCGTCGTTGTTCACATTAATCTTTGTATATGATCTCGTTACATGTCTCCTCCATCTCCTAAAAATGTAGTTATCTGGGATGGCAGTAGTTTTGTTCGTACATAATACCGTTATTGCATGTCGACATAAAATCCCCATAAATTCAAACTACAAACAATTTCAACGAACTTCATATTTTTAACATCTAACGTAACTTTACACGAATAAGTTTTCGATTCTTTACCAAAATCTTTCTCCTTTGAAATAGTATATTTGTACATATTTTCGTACTCTTTATGATATACCTTATCATAAGCTATCTTTCCTTTCATTTCTTCTTGGAAATCTCCAATTTTTTAAGTGTGTATTTCTCCCCCATTTGCTTTTCTGTTTGAAATTGACTTACATATGTCATTTCTAAATTGTAGCACCTGAAATCTTCCTTTGCCTTTTTTCAACTTTATCTCTTGAAGTTATATTTTATTGTTCAACAAAAAGTTTCAAGGTAGATTTCGGACCTATGTACCCATCGAAAAATGCATTTACACCTTCACGTCGTTGAGTACTAGACATTCCCGCCTAAAAATAGTTTTCACAAAACTTGGTACCCATCGCCTTCTCTCTTGGTACTTATGGGTCAACCATGTATTTTCTCCCAAGATATACTTTTGTATAGTAAGCATTCAGTTATACTCAAAGTCATCTTTGGTAAGCGTTTCGTGGACAAAGATGAGTAAGAATTAACTTATTTCACTAAACTTATTGTAACTTTTTAGTTTCTCAGGTATTTTCTTCATTACTTGCCACAGACACCATCAATGTCCTGTATTGGGAAATACCTCTTGAATAGCAATCTGCATGGTTGCATCTTGGTCTGATATAATTCCCCTCGGAGCTCTTTCATCCATACAAAAAAGTCATGTCTTAAACAACTACAAAAATGATTCTGCATCTTCATTAGACAACAATCCACAACGCAATAGAAATAACTGCTTATGATGGTTCACTCCAACAAACGGGGCAAAAGGAAGATGATACTTATTCATTAGATAAGTCATGTCAAATGTAACGACATCTCCAAATTCTTTATATGCCTCTCTACTCCCCATGTCAGCCTAAACAACATTATGTAAACCATTGTTCTTTCTTTGCATAGCCAAAAAAATATTGTTGAATAACAACATCATCTCCATCCCCAAGACGTATCCTTTTTCTCTTTCTCGATGTAATTTATTGCATCTCTTTTGGTAAATGAGACTTTCTCATATCCACTGGTTGCCATCACTTGTACCTTAAAGATACGACTCGTCTTAGACTTAGTCCCTACCAAATCACATATTTGTAGTTGTCTAGCTACATGCGGTTAATCTTCCTATTCCATCTATAATGACGATCTTTTCCGGGACTAAGGATATGATTATTCTCAAGTTTGGTACTGCGGCCAGCTGGCACCTGTACCTGGGCCCACTGGAACACTTTCTAAACCATTGGCATTCATTTAAACCATATTTGGTCTCGTTTTCTTTTTTGGACTACAAAAAAATCCAGACTTAAATATATTTTGGCAACACAAATGTTTTCCAAAATGTGGACGAACTGAATAATTTCGATTAACTGTATTAACTATTTTCTTCTGTTAGCATTTGAAAATTACAATACTTCAAATCTGTCTGAAAAATCAATTGGACTCACCGACTCAAAGCGTCAATTATTAAACCGTCAACAAATAACCAAGGACACTTGAAATTTATCGAATCACTGGGACTTGCGTTCTCCAAAGCAATCCAGATTGACTCAAAACGCGACACCTCTTACGAACAAGTCCCCACGGGACAGGAACTCGACTACAAATGTAGCAAAATCGAACTATAACTTGGTCATATGACTTCAAACTACTCTCTAAGTTTCCGCACTCCGTCAACTTAGAAAGTGGGGGACAAATTGTATGGGCCAAAATACGTCACCAGGAGCGCCTCCAAAAATTTATGATTAATGGGCTTCAACGGTGACCAAACCCACGACTTAATAACTAATGGGCTCAACCCATTAAGCTTCGGGCGCCCCAAAGCAATGTCAAAATACACAAGCACATCCAGCCCTAGTTAAAGAGGTCCGTCCTCACCATCAGACCTCCCTCCATATATATTCGTTGGGGAAACGTTACTGTCATTCAAGGTAACAATATCCCGGATATATCCGTTAGGGGAGTTACGATCTTCGTAAACATGGTGACAACTCTGTACGTTACCGCATTAAAGAGACCACTCACTTTCGGGTAACAGTGAACCCAAGAGACTATAAAATAAACAAGCAGACGAAGATACGGGGCATCCAATTTCTGACTAATACACTTCATCATTAGACAATCAACGAAGAAACCCCATTACTTTCTCTCTCATAAAGTTTTGCTCTTTGACAGAGTCCCGCTTCATCATATAATCTTGCTTCTTTCTCTCTCACATCCAGGTACTGTTATGGTCTTACATTTAAATACAGTGCTTCATCAAATATCAGGCATAGAGGATACGAGCCCCTACATCATTCACCAAGGTACGGGACCTCATTAGGTACCAGACCTTATCAAATACAGGTGTATCTTATCAAGTACATGGTGTTGAAGAACCAAGCACCTATTTTATCTCTCCTGACAACTACTCAACTAAGGCTTGTCTATTTTGTCAAGGGTTCGTCTTCTTCAAGGATTCGCCTACTTTTATAAGGGTCAGACCCTTCCTTCACACCCACGTGATTATATACAAGGGCTGGCTCACTTTATCTCTCCTAGAGGTCAGACCCTTCCTACATCACCCACGTGATTATTTATAAGGTCAGGCCCATAAAGCTCTCCACTTGTTTACGACACATACCCCTGGACAAGGCAAACCCCTCCAGGGTTGTCTCATCTGCTGATGTCAAAAAATGTCCTTCCATTATATCAGTGTATGGGCAAATATCCGCTGCACGAGGTGCTTGTAGAATAAAGGATTAACCGCTTCGTAAAGGTAAAACCCACGAGGCTAAATAAGAAGGCCCGATAATGGCCCAAGTCGCTACTCCGGTCACCGAATCCATACCCACTTGGCACTAAGCGTATCTGACACGTGTCACGCGATAGCCACCTGCCGATACTAGGCAATCTTACGGCCAGAGGATTATTGCGCAATCCATAACCGCACTAGTGGTAAGTATTCTGTATCTGCCACTTAAAGACGAGCGTTACCGGCCAGTAGCTTACCGCACACGCGATAACATCCTGGCCGTCCCTCGAGAAATTCGAATACTCATCTGATGGTCAGATCCTATAGCCCTTAACGTATCTCTCAGAAGTAACGACACGGAATAAGTGCGTCGGTTACAAGCTAATCGTCATCAAGGCAATTCCTCTCCACCATTATAAATACGAGAAGCAACACTCAGACAAGGGCATTGAATATTCGACATCAATACTCGAGTAATCTAATCCGTCTTCACTACCATTCTCTTCGATAAGCCTCTCAAAGAGCTCATCACTTTTCCAAATTCTCTGATTCGTCGTCTTAGAAGTTGGGAGATAAGAGCTTGGGAGTCCTGAATTGAACAGTAACTGGCTAGTCATATCGACACCATTACCACCACTACCTTATCGCATAAGAAAGTTCTCGGGTCTCATATACCTCTCATCCAGTAGTAACTAGCTGGCCGTAACACTATCTCGCAGTAACTAGCTGGCCGTATCACCATCCTAATACGGCCACCTCCTTACCGCATCACTCACCTAGCGATAAGACACTAGGCATATCGTCATCATCCATCCAACGATCCTCACCGTCCGATCCACTTACGACCAGCACCTTGTTGCTGATCCCTTTACGACTAGCATCTTATCGCAAGTCCCACTTACGACCAGCAAGTTAACGACAATATATCATCACCATCACCCTCTTCGTTACAGTAAATATATCACTACCGTAGGGATCTGTTCCGACAACTCCACGAGCCGCGACACCTAAGCACTCCGACGACGGTTACCTCCCTATCGCCCACTTTCACTTTATTTATATTTGATCGAGTATCTGACTTGACCGTCGGAGCCCCCTTAGGCCGGCACCATCCCGGTGTCCCAGAGGCTTCATGATCTCTTCTCTCGCCCACTTTCACTCCGACGACGGTTACCTCCCTATCGCCCACTTAAGTTCAATGTAATGTTCTTTAAATCTAAGATATCACTTCTAATGTAAACAAAAATTCTAGAAATAAAATTTCAAGTATTTATCCAGTACTTACTTGTGTACAAACTTTTATTTCTGAATCAATATCGGTGTCATTTCACTACAAGGGCATCTAATTGTTTGTCTGGAGAGGAACAGTAAGTCGCTAGATGATCCCAAAACACAATAAAGTGTTGGACGTATCACTTATATAAGTCAAGATTGGTAACCCATCCAAGATGGGACAACAAGCAGCTGGCCGTCACCTGAACACAATAAGGTGATGGTCGTATCCCTTATATAAGTTAGGATTTGCAATCCATTCAAGTTGGGACAACAAGCTGATAGCCGTCACCTGAACACTGTAAGGTGCTGCCCGTATCACCTTGAGAAAGAATTAAAACCTTTTACATCTCGTAAGCAAAAAGCCCTTCAAATTGGGATTTACCTTTTTATATTCAAAAGTTTCCCGTTTATAAAAGACTAATCAATTCAAACCCATCCTCAAATTGGTTGAAATCTTCTGTTAAAGATGTTGGTGGACTTCAGATTGACACGGAAATGAAGACAACATCTACATATCAGCAATCCATTAATCACAGTGGTATTCTGAAGAATTTTAAGATATCTAAGCAAAACGATAAACCTTTCAAACTTTCCAAATTCCAACAACCAAAATGATATTCTAAAGTAATGCAAGCAGCTATACCTAAATATGTGAACAAATTCCATATTAACTGTGAAAAAACCAAGGAGACGACAAATTCTAATTAGCAGTTCAAAAAGACTAGATCATGTTGAAATTAACAGAGGTAGAATCGAATGCTTTGGGGCTTGGGGTGGCAGGCTCATGTGGAGGCACTACCACAACATTCAGTCCAACCTCGACATAACATACTGCATACACCACATCTGAACACAAATAATACATGTTAAATCTCTGACTAAATAATATCCAACCAAAATAGTTTTTACTTCCAGTTTAAAGTAGCCCATTATATAACAAACTAACTGATGCAGTGAAAAAGCACAAATGAACCGAAATAAGATGGATAATAAAAGATAACTAAAACATCAAGCACGCGAGGACTTTATGATTCTAACGAATAATAAAGTCTTCCATCGCAGTGGCACTACATGAAATCAAACCTGGACACAAGAAGACCAAAAAGAAACCAAGAAGGAACAAGGGGCACAAGCTATTTTCGTGCTAAAAATGGAAACAAGCTGCAAGTACTCATCACATCAGAAATCCACTAAAGGTGGTCCACTAGACAGCATATAACTTCGGAACGGAGAGCAGAACTTAATAAAGTCATCTAGCCTTACCTTCCTGAACCAATAACTTAACTCCACACACAATTACCAGAGACGTACAAACAGAGAATCGATATGAAACGTACAAACAGCGAATCGATATGAGACGTCGAATTGTTCTTTCCCCCTCGGGACATGAACCAAATATAAGTTGCGGTTGTTCAAATTCTGTGTCGTGAAAGTAGAAGGAAATTCTATGCTTCATGCTGAAAATAGATATGCCCACACAAAAGAAAAAAATTCGAAGTTATAACGTTTTAAATCTCAAACTAAAATATACTGGAAGCACACAATTTCTCAAAAAATTGAGTACAAAAACTCAATGTAATTCAGCAAAACCCATAACTGGATGCCATGAGAACTACAAATGTTTCTTTTCTGGCTTAAGGTGGTAATAGGGACAGCAACATCCACCGTAACGCAAATCCCTAAAAATTAAGTGAAATCATGTACATTCAACTTGAATAAGCATAAACAAAGAAGAATTAACAAATTTCAAAAAAACAACTTCATATAGAAATCTCCCTCCAAAGAGACAGAGTCCTTTTTCAGAGCTATTTCTTGTCCTAGATTATGAAGGATCAAGATGACTGGTTAGAAAAGAAGATCTAGAAAGATGGTCATCGTGCCACAAGAAAAAATCAATGGAACAAGCTAACGGGATTCAAAAACATGGTGCACAAGAAGAAATGTGAACGCTGTTCTTTCCGCCGGGAGAGCTCTTCCATACCCAACAGGCGCACATCCTAAGATAAGGTGAAAGAACTTTTATTATGAATAGGAAAAAATGTGGACACAGACTTAACTAAGCTTTCAGAAAACTCCCTACAAACAATTAATAAGCATCGATGTGTGCCGGAAGCCCGGGACACATTTCACCACCTAAAGATATATCTTTCACATGAACCAACTTCGTGAAGCAATCCCTGTAATAAAGTAAAGGAATACCAACTGGTTAACATTTGAACCTGATAAGAACCTATACTAAAACCTAACTTCCCTCTACGTAATTAACTTAAAATAAAAAAAACCCTCAAAGAACCAGGACTTATCCACATGAATCAATGCCCTCTAAAACAACCAACTAAGATGAATGAAGTCCAAAACATGTATACAAAAGAAAACTAAATACAACACCGAATATTTTATATCCACATAAAACTTGGGCACAAAACCCCCTTCATCAAATTGAAACTTTAGACAGATTCCCCTCTCAAATGAGACACATTAACTTCTCTGCATAAACCACATATACCATAAAATACCAACAATTAAAAAACGAGTCCAGGGAACATGTTAGGGGCTGAAGATGCAACGCAATTTTCTCAATTTATGCTAATTGAAAAGTGTAAGAGAATAAAGGATATTTGAGGTACTCTTGCTCCCGAAGGCCATGAAGGAAGAGGAGAATCAATTTTTATTGCATATTCCTGAAAAATATTTAGATAGATATTAGGATCTAGGAATTAACACCCCCATGAAGAACAACTTGTATATATAAATCAGGAAAACCGACTTTAAGGGAAAATAGATCATGCCCAGTAACAAGAGATAACCTAACTAGATAACTAGAACATCAAGCAGGTGAGGACTTTACGATACAAACAAATAAATAACCATAAAGTCTCTCATTACAGTTTAGCTAAGCAAGGTCCGTTGAACAGAAACAGCTTGACACTAAAATGAGATGAAATCGAACCTCGGCACCTTCAAAAGATAAAAAGGAAAAATGAAAGAAACAAGGATAAAGAACCTGGGCACAAGTTATTATCCCGCTAAAAAGAAAACAAACCTACAATTACTCATCACATCAGAAATCCGCTAAAAGACTCGAGCACTAGACAGCATACAACTTCAACATGGAAATAGAAACTCAAGAAAGACACGCAACCTGTTCAAGAAGATCCGGAAGAAAGAAACGAAACTGAAAGGGGAAAGTACCCCATTCACGGAAACCAAATGAACCCAGTCCTCAAATTGATCACCACTTGGATACAAGAGAATATGTTTGATTACTGCCAGTTGTTTCAGAAGTACCCAAGTCTCAATACATTCATTGTCACATCGTAAATACCTGGGACATCACATTGTTTTGATGCGTTAACTATGACTCTCTAACAAGGATAAGAATCAAAGAAGCAAGTTCAGAAGCCCCTGGACACAGTTAACTTGGCGAAGCTGATCACAATCTTCCTAGCAAAGCAACTAACTATGGCCGAACAAGACTGACCACCCCATCACGAAAGCAACAGAAATATATTACGTCTTTCAATTGAAGAAGACAACCCTGTGAAGAAAGAAAGCAAAAGAAACTAATCGAGGGAAGTTGAAAGATAACCCCCTTCACAGACAAAACAAAAAGAACCGAGTCTCAAAACGCTACTAGGATACTACTTTAGGTACTGCAGGTTCCTGAAAAAGTATTCAATACATTGACCCTTTCTACATTTGCACAACTAACACATCCATAAACTATAAATAATAAGGAAGGAAGAGAACCTCTATGGAACAATCGAAGAAAAATTCCCGCAGAATTGATGCAAAATGGCAAAAACCCCTTGAGAGTAAACTGGCAAAGATAGTCTCCTTGGACCAAGTCCAATTCGAGATCCTTGGGAAACTAAAATGAATTTTTGCATACTCCACTTACTGCACATTTTGAGGACTGAAAATATATAGCTAAGATCTGTAAATATGGAAAGGTTAGTTATGGAACAAGACTGCAAATACTAGTAACATCGCAAATGTACACATCCACTAAAACTAGACCAATCAGCATACAACTTAGAAAAAGAGTACAACCGATAAGGTAACTTCAATAGTAAGAACACGTACAAACTGCAAATGGAGGGAAGTTATCCAATGATTCTTTTCCCCTTGAAAGATGAGCTGAATACAAATTTCGGTCCTCCCACACTCTATACCCTGAAACTAGTTGAAGGAAACCCCGATGCTTAACGTTGAAATTAGATATACCCCCAAAAGGAAGAGAATAATCAATTAGACCAGAAACCCGGATAAAGCTCCAACCAAATAGTATTTCAAGTCCTCCAAAAAATAAAAAGGAAAAAAGGGGATTTTGAGCGAACCCAGAACTGGATGGCGAAGAGAACTACAAATGCTCCTCATTCCGGCCTCGGGTGATGGAGTATGGTCACCAGCAACCACTTCACTACATAATTCCTAACAATAAAGCGAAAGAACATTGTTGTTCAGTGCTAACTAATAATCCAGAAAGAACCAATAGACTAAGCAACTAAAGATGGAAACTCCCACGAGATTGACCAAGTAACAAAAAATAGAAAACTCACTCACCGAATAAAAGAATTTTAAGGTACTGAAAAGATGTAAAGAAAATTTCTCAATTTATACTAGCACGGAAATGTAAGAGAACAAAAGAATTTTAAGGTACTGTTTCTCCCGAAGGACATGAAGGAAGAAGATAACCAGATTATGAATGTTATAAATTCAGTATTGCAAATTTCTCAATTTATGCTAGCTAGGAAATGCAAGTAGGTCTATCAAAAGCCACCACCTTTCCTGTGATAATACAGGAAGAACAAGAATAGATACTCCTACTCCATTTGAACCCGATGAAAACCTACAAAAAATACAAATATCTAAACAATTGACTCAATCGACTTGAAATAGAAACCCCCTTCAAAGATCCACATGATCCAAGCGCTATAAAAGATAACTTCTATATAAACAACAAAAGATAAAAAAAAATCAAGTTTCCAGGAGTTCAAGAATTACTCTTTTCCGCAAT
Organism: Eschscholzia californica subsp. californica; assembly: GCA_002897215.1. Lineage (NCBI taxonomy): Eukaryota > Viridiplantae > Streptophyta > Magnoliopsida > Ranunculales > Papaveraceae > Eschscholzia > Eschscholzia californica. Next base: position 237,564 of record BEHA01004716.1, read on the forward strand.
AAGAGACTACCCTTTTTTAGTAACTAACACCATGATGCTGTCCGCGGGTGAAGGATTATCAGTTGAAGAAACATTTGAACCAGATCAAAATCTACAGAAGACAAATATCATACAATCGACTTGAAATAGAAGCCCCCTTCAAAGATCCACATGTATCCAAGCACACTATAAAATGAACGATCAAGCTAGAAACCAAGAAGAAATTTAATAGTACTATCTTCAGGGGGG
>BEHA01004716.1:237802-280344 GCA_002897215.1 Eschscholzia californica subsp. californica
GGGGGGGGGGAATAAGAGGAACACAATCAGTTGATTATGGATATCACAATTCTTAACGTACAAATGTATAAAATAGATAAAATGTTATTGATCAAAATTGATAAAGTGCTCGTAGAGAAGGATACACAAACAATACGAAAGAAAAATGTAGTACAACCTATGTGAAATAGGAAAAATCCTCTTGACTGCAAACAAGTTCATATCTCCTTGGAGTGAGGCTAGTCCACAGCCGGCTATGAAAATCAAAGGAGTATGCAAGCAGAAAATATGATAGCAGTTGTCCTTCGTACCAATAACTAACACACCAAAAGACCAAACATGTTAGCCTTGGTAAGGAACAACATGTCATAGTAAAAGTTCAGACACAAGATACAAAAATTAATAGCACAATTTACCTCGTGAAAACACAGGATTACAAGAAGAATAGGAGTGGCTACTGCGTCATACAGATACCTGCCAAAGAAAATGCATAAACCTTTACCAATTTTTCATTAAAAAAATCATCCTCACGCAAAGCAAGAATAAAATGAAAGAGGAAAGCTAGATAGCTACCCCCTCTAAGCAAAACGAGAGAGCCCACTTTTCCAAATAGACAAAAACTTCCTTGAAGATCATCGAGGAACTTTTTTATATTGCATATTCCAATAGTACCAAAGAACTTAAAACACTAATACTGCACTGAGAATGACCAGGGTATATTTTAGACAAAAATCATCAACAGACAGCACAACACCATCAAGTCAAATTTCTAAATGCGAACTCCGTTAGTAAGTTTTCTTACTGAACCCAAGCTGAAACAGCCAATTATCAATCCAGTTCACGACTTCATAATATGATCTTCGCTTCCATGAAAAAACAGATCCTCTAGTACCTTCAAAAGCCAGAAAAATAAACAAGGAAACTGAGGTATAGAATCTGGGCATGAATTTTACTCTGCCATTAAAACTGGAAAAGGAACAAGACTGCAAATACTGATAACATGACCAATATACACATCCACTAAAACTAGACCATTCATCAGGATACAACATAGAAACAGAGTGCAACGAATAAGGTAACTTCAATACACAGTTGTAAGAACACATACAAACAGCAAACGCAGGAAAGCTATCCAATGAATTATTTCCCTTTGGAACATGAACTGAATACAAATTTTGGTCTTCCCATACTCTCTGTGCCCTGAAGCTGGTTGAAGAACTCTATGCTTAACGCCAACTTAGATAAACCCCCAAAAAGAAGAAAACAATCAATTAGACTTGAAAACCACCTCCCAAGAAAACCGAATCAAAGCCCCAACCAAATAAAAATACTTTGGCAAACAAACGAACCAGCCAGAATAGTACTTCAGATCCTCCAAGAAACGAAAAGGAAAAAAAGGGACTTTGAGCAAACCCCAGACTAGATGGCAAAGGGAACTCCAAATGTTCCTCATTCCGGCCTCAGGTGGTGGACTTTGAGCAAACCAACAACCGCTTCAATAGATATTCTTAACAATAAAGTGAAAATACTGTTGTTCAACGCTAAGTAATAATCCAGAAAGAACCAACAGACTAGACAAGTCAACATAGAAATTCTCTCAACATAGACCAAGTAACCAAAAAAAAATAACCACTCAAGATAGACCAAATACTTTTCGGCATGACAGTACTAAAACACCAACGATAAAAAAGGCACAGGATATGATAAGCAGATGTCTTTTGACATGTCCTCAAACAAATTTAAGAAGTAAAAAAATGATGGCATAGATATCCCAAACAGAAAAACAAAACTTCACGAGTCGGTGTAGGAAGCCCCCTCCAGGAACAAATCGAAGCACCCCCTTTGTAAATCTAATCCCCTAGTAAAAATGATAACATAGAAAGATAGTCCTCGCACCACTTGAAGAAATGTAAAGGAACAAGCGTACAGAATTATGCACGAGAAATCCAAAGAAAATATTCCTATTTAGCTGACATTCCAACTTGCGCACCCTGCCAACAATTGAATGTCATTGTCCACGTAATCCAAGCCTGAAAATGAGTTCCGGACAGAAAAATAACTTCCACAAACTACCAAATAAAAATTAAATTAAGTTTTCTAACGGCTCAAGTGTTACTTTTTTCCATTGTAAGAGATGATCCGATTTTTAGTAGCTAACACACCATAATGCTGTCCCTGTAATAAAATAAAGAACTACCAGTTGATTAAACTTTGGAAGCATATGAAAATATACAGAAATGACAAATATCTATATGATCAACTAAATCGACTTGAAATAGAAAGTCCCCTTCAAAGACAAGTAACTGGTAGTTACCTGAGAACACACAGAACTTTTGGAGCTATAACAAAATGTAACTTGAGACAGAAAACCCCCTTCACCGAACTAAAATTTGACAAAAAAACCCGCTTCCGTTCAAATAATGAACTTTTCTCTGTAGAGCTCAGTTGTCCTAGAGTGCCAACAATAAAAAGAAGGGTGCAAAGGGATAAATAATAGAGCAAAATTTTCAATTTATACTAGTTAAAAACTCAAGGGACAAACGAAATTAACATGATACTGGTCTACAGATGCGTCAATATTGTTTATGGTACTGCTCGCTCCACCAGAGGGATCAAGAGAATCATTTCGAATATTGCATATTCCTGAAAATACCATAAATAGAGAGAGTGCCGGTAGCTTTAATAGCCACCGTGTTCCCCTTGATCACACAAAATAAAAAATGAACGGGAATGGCTATTCCATCACAAAGATCTCCAGGAAAGATAGTGTACACGAAAATTAACATTTTTTCATTCAAAAAACACCTCAAGCAAATCAATGAAAAAATGGAAGAGAAAACTCAAAAAGGATCTAACACCTTTTACATCTGCTAAGCGAATAGTTGGTCTTTGGGTGTTAGATACTCCTGAAAAATGTATTGTTTTTTTTTTTCTGTTGAGAGAAAAAAAAATGTATTGTTGGAAAATATAAAATAAATTTTATATTACTAATCTAAATTGGTGTTAGATCAAATGGCATTTCCTTGGAGTATGAAATCCATTTGAAATAGGTAAACCCCATCTGGTTGAGAAGACCAAATGGCATTTCCTTGGAGTACGTCCAGTTCGAATACTCCTGAGAAAATGAAATGAGTTCTTGCATGCTTCAGAACTATGGTTCCTCTAACATAATAAAAATCCACAAATAAGCCAAGTCAGAAGACAGGAACCCCCCTTCCAAGTTCAACAACTCATAAGTAATTGAAAAGGACTTACATTCGAAGGCAAATCCGAATGGAACTCCCTCCTCAGAAAATGTCTCCACTAACACCTGTCATCCTCGATACCAACCAATAATAAAAACGAAGGCATATCTTACGTAATAAAAAGAAACCCAAAAGATATATGACACGCAAGATACCCAAATGATATACGACACGGAAGATACCCAAGATATAATTTTAAGAGTACTGTTTTCCTAAGGGACATAAGAAGAATACGGTCAGTCAATGTATGGATTCGCATATTCCTAAAAATTGTACATATATAGAGATAGAGCGTTCTTGTTTTAGATAGGTAAACCTTCATAGAGAAGACACAACCAACGAAATTGTGGAATCTATTTAAATAGGAAACTATACCACTTATACACAAGTCAAGTCACAACTCCTTGAAGTAAGTCCATTTTGAAGACCCCTGGGAATATCAAAAGAAATTTCCACGCTTCAATTGTTATTCCTTTAACAACGATAAAAATCAAATAAGCAAGTGAAGAAAATAGAACACCCCCTTCCGAGAGAACTTCAGAGGCGATCACCAAAGGAACTCCAGACAGAAAACATCCTCCTAATAAACCATCTGCATTTGACACTTCTCGTCCTCGAAACCAACGAATAACACAAAAGAAGACTGCATATGTTAGGTAATGAAAATATATACTAGGTTTCATAAAATATGGCACGCTAGAGACCAAAAAAGAAATTTAGTAGTACTCTTTTCCACGAACGAACTATCCATGGATATTTGCATATGATTGAATAGTATTAAATAGGTTAAATTGTATCCATAAAGAGAGGCAAAGCCTTGCAGAAAAGGATAAACCTACTATAGAGATGAGTTTAGGTAATCTATACAAAAATAAGTAAAACCGCTCGCGAGAAAATCAGATTATATCCTCCTAAGATAGGTCTAGTTTAAAGGAGAAGGAAAAACTAAATAAATATCACGCGCTTCAATTATTATTCCTCTAACAAGGATAAGAAAGCAAGTTAAGAAATACCCACTCAGATACAACACAATTAGCTCCTCATAGTTGATTCCAGCTCTCCTAACAACAAAGCAGAATAAATACATAGAACTACTAAAACGACCACAAAAAAATAATGTAAGTAGATTTATTAAGCGCGGCCGCCTTCCCCAATACAGGGCACCTGAATAGCTACTCCTAGTCCGTATCAAAGATCCTCCCTGAGAAAGAAAATGGCACAGAAGTTACCAAATTTACATTTAAATCGATCATCTTGAGCAAAGTAAAGGAGAAAACCTGAACTAGACAACCCCCTTTTGATAAGAGAAGAAAGTCCAATCTGTCTCACAAAGAAGCTGCCTTTCCTATAGAACATCAAACTTTTTACATTGCATATTTCAGTATTAAGAAAGAACTAAACAAATCCTTTCCTATAGAACATCATAGAACTGTTTACATTGAATATAATTTGAGATCATGTTAACAGGAAATGCCTTACCAAAAGGAGAAAACAAAGACATACTCAAATATTCACTTCTGGTAAAAATATCTTATTAACAACATTTCGTCAATTACACAGTGGTGTTATAGATATTGTAGATAGCTCAAAAGAAGGCAACTATCCCCCATAATAACATTTCACTAATTACAGAGTGGTGTTACAGATAGAAAAGTCCCTCCTGAGAAACCGTGTCCATTAGACACTCCTCCTTGAAACCAACAGATAACACAAGAGGACTACAAATGTTAGGTAACGAAAAGATATAGCAAGATTCTTAAAATATAGCACGCTAGAGGCCAAAAAGGAAATTTAGTAGTACTCTTTTCCACAAACAGACAATCCATGGATATTTACATATTATTGAAAACTATTAGATAAATCAAATTTTATTAATCAAAATAGGTAAATTCCCTCGTAGAAAAGGATAAACCTACGGTAGATATAAGTTTTAGGTAATCGACGTAAAATAAGAACAACCCCTCCGGAGAAAATCGAGTTATATCTAGGGTAAGTCTAGGTTACCGTTAAATGAATATTAAATAAATATCGCACACTTCAATTACTGTTCCTCTAAGAAGGATAAGAAATTAAAGACTCATTCAGATAGAACACAATTGGCTCCTCATAGTTGTGTCCAGTCCTCCCAGCAAACAATGTAATAGAATAAATACATAAAACTACTAAAAAGACCACAAAAAAGTAATGCAAGTAGGTTTATCAAAAACCACCACCTTTGCCGTGATAATACAGGAAGAACAAGAATAGCTACTCCTACTCCATATCAAAAATCCTCCCTGAGAAACAAAATGGCACAGAATTTACCAATTTTTTATTTAAAGAGATCATCTTGAGCAAAGTAATGTCAGAATAGTCCCACATTAGAGAATGGGTAACTAGCAACCAAGAATATAAAGTATAGGTCCTCTCCACTCATTGCCAATTGGTTTTGAGTTGGATGGCCACAAACTTAACATGGTATCAGAGCTAGGCCCACACGTGATAGGCTTAAAAGCCACACGTGTTCCACGTCACCCGTAAAGAAAAAAAACACACGTGTTAGGCTCAAAGAACGCCACACGTGAGGGGGCGTGTGAGAATAGTCCCACATGGGAGAATGGGTAACTAGCAATAAAGAATATAAAGTATAGGTCCTCTCCACTCATTGCCAATTGGTTTTGAGTTGGATGGCCACAAACTTAACAAGTAAAACAAACCAAAGATGAAATTCTGAAAAGGACGCTTCCTTTCCTGTAGAACAACGTAGAACTTTTTACATTGCATCTTTCAGTGTTAAGAAAGAATTAAAAAAAATCTACAACGCATTGCATAAGTGAGACTCCACTCACGTAAATATTTAAATTTTTTTGTTCCATCCCATGAATATAGGGCTGAGATCCTGTTAACAAGAAATGCATTACCAACAGGAGAAAACAACAATAAAGTCAAAGACATTTTCAAATACTCACACCTGGTTGAAATATCTTTTTAATAAACAGATAACTACTACAAAGGAGCCACATTTTTGTTACAGATACTGGTAGATAGCTCAAAAGAAGGCGTTTGCCCCCATAACAGCATTTCATCAATTACACAGTGGTGTAGGACTTAATAAACCTTACACTTTGCCAAAGCATACCTGACACATCCCCAGAGTGATCTTAAGATTTGCCGAATCTTCCTTGGATGCCACACCACAAGTCGAAATAGGAAGAACATAAACAGAAGGCAGTCACCCCTGCGCAACTGAAATTTCGAAGGTAATGATTGCTCTGTGCAAGATGGTCAACTGAAGTTGTGCTAAAACAACCAAGCCTACTAACACAACAAATCCAGAATGAAACCTGCGCAAGATGGTCAACTAAAGTTGTGCTAAAACAACCAAGCCCACTAACACAACAAATCCAGAATGAAACCAGCGCTATAAGCAGGGAATAAAATTTCGGTTTCGATGGAAATTTCGGTCGGTCCAAAAATAGAAACGTTTCCTGGAAACGTTTTGGTCTGTGTGGAAATCTTGCAAATTTGCCGAAATTTATTATCGTTATTAACGTTCGTTTAATATGAAAGGTTAGTATCTTAGAGGCCTAATATGCAATAAAATAGAAGTTAGAGAGCTAATATGACTCATTACCCAAAAATAGTTAGTTTAGGGGGTAAATGTTATTAAATCTTAACCATTCTGTTAATTTGAGGGGTTATATTCACCTAGAAAATTTTTAGGGGTTAAATAATAATTAGTTTGAAGGTTCTCAAGCACCCCTCCAAAGTGTTAATGGCACCCTCGCAGACGGAAGGGGTGCCAGTAACACTTTCTATTGGGGTTTTTAGCCTTATACTCCTAAAAACCCTAATCTTTTTATTCTCCTCCTTCTCCAGCCCTTTCTTCTCCTTCTTCCCCATCTGAAACCCTAACCCATTTTTCTTCTTCTTTCACCTCTAAAATCACCTTAAAATTTGAAATCATAGAAATCAAGAAGATAAGAAGAAGAAATCAAGATCATACGATGAAGAAAGAAGAAAAAAACGATGAATGAACCAGGTTTTTCTTTAATCTTTGAAAACCTCTGAACTGTCTCGAAATTTCTATAGATTTCGGTCGAAATCACGATTTTCTGGACGAAATTTTGCACGAAACATTTGTAAGCTCCATTTCGTGCACCTAATTTCAAAAAATGAAATATTTCGGATTTTTCGTCCGACATATTTCGATTTTTCATTCCTTGGCTATAAGCCATACCAGATTAATAATAAAAGAAAAATAAATCGTGCATTAGTTACTATACCAGACAGACCTGATTCACCAGCATGTTGATCTTATAGACTTATAGTTTCCCTCAATGCTTCATCTGACAAACAATTTGCGAAGTCCCTGAATAGCAATCAGATTAACGATAATTTGGTTAAGTCATCAGTCGAACAGCTATTGAAGATGATCCATTGATCCCGATGTGGATCCTATCATGCATAAAGAAAGAAGAATTAACAACACTAGCAACTTAATACAAAAAACTCCCTCCATATATACCGAATCATTTTTCAGTGCAATTTCTAGTCCTAGAAACTAGAATATGAAGGATCAAGATGAGTGTTGGATAGCAGACATCGCATTAACATTTCCTGAAGTAACTTGAGGCATCTATTATGTATTGGTGTAGAAAACCCCCCTTCAAGAAGATAAAAAGACACCATGTAAACCTAATACACTTGTGCAAAAAGGATATCTAGAAAGATGGTCTTCGCTCCACAAAAATAATTCAATGGAACAAGCTAACAGGATTCAGAAAGATGGTGGACAAGAAATACGAAAGCTGCACTTTCTGTGAGGAGAGCTCTTCCAGACCCAACAGGCGCACATCCTGCAAGTAAGGCGAAGGAAATTTTAATATCATTAGGAAAAAAGGTGCACACATTTCCCATATAAAGATATCTTCCACATGAACCGTCTCAATTAGACACTTCACGTCCTTGAAACCAACGAATAACACAAAAGAAGACTGCATATGTGAGGTAATGAAAAGATATAGCAGGATTATTAAAATATGGCACACTAGAAACCAAGAAGGAAATTTAGTAGTACTCTTTTCCACGAACAGACTATCTATGGATATTTGCACATTAATGAAAAGTATTAAATGGATTAAATATTATCAATGAAAAGTATTAAATGGATTAAAGTATTAAATGACACAGAAGTTACCAGTTTTTCATTTGAATCCATCATCTTGAGGCAAAGTAAATAAACTGAAGAAGAAACTCTGAACTAGACAACCTCCTTTTGACAAGAGAAGAAAGCCCAATCTGCCTCACGAAGGTGCTTGCCTTTCCTATAATAACATCAAACTTTTACATTGCATATTTCAGTGTTAAAGAAGAAATAAAAAAAAATCATTTCTTATAGAACATCATAGAACTTTTTGTATCGCATATAATTTGAGACGATCATGTTAACAAGAAATCCATTACCAAAAGGAGGAAACAACAATCATATCAAGGACATTTGCAAATATTCACTCCCGGTTGATATATCTTATTAATGTTATTAATAAATAAATAACTACTACAAAGGAATCACATTTGCGTTACACATATTGGTAGATAGCTCAAAAGAAGTTAACTATCCTCCCATAACAGCATTTCATCAATTACACAGTGGTGAGTGGTGTTCACTTAATAAACCTTACAGTTGGCCAAACAATATCTAATACATCCCCAGAGTGATCTTACAGTTCGCCAAAGCATCCTTGGATGCCACACAGCAAGTCTCAATAGGAAGTAGATAAACGGAAGGGAGTCACTCCTGAGCAACTAAACCTCTTGGCGTTTTAAGAAATTTCAAAGGTAATGATTTCTCAGCGCAAGATGGTCAGCCCACTGACACAACAAATCCAGACAGGAACCTGAAGCTTCTATATACAATCCACAGCAATAACCCTTACCAGATTAATAATGACAGAAAAAATCAGACAGCTCTGATTCACCAACAAGGTGACGTATAGTTTCCTCACTGCTTCATCTGACAAATAATTTGTGCATTCCCTGAATAGCAACCAGATCAACCATAATTTAGTTCAGCAGTCGACCAACTATTGACGGTGATCCTAATGTGGATTGTATCATGTACACAGCACCGATCGACATCAAATCATCTCTAAACACAGTGAGAGTAATCACTAAAGAATAATCAATTCCAACCCATCCTCAAATTGGTTGAAATACTTTTTGTTACAGATGTTGGTAAATTTTAGATGGACACTGAAACAAAGGGAGACATCCCCATATCAACAATCCGTTAATCACAGTGTGGTATTACAAAGCATTATAAAGATATCTAAGCAAAACGATAAACATTCTGAACTTTCCAACAACCAAGATGATGTTCTAAATTTATGAAAGGAAGCAATACCCAGTTATCTCAACATATTCTATATTAACCGTGAAAACTTCAAGGGGACAACAGATTCTAATTAACAGTAACAAAAAGACTAGATCATGTTGAAGTTTCAAAACTGATATGGACCTAACTAGATACTAGATACTAGATACTGGCAATTACAAGAACAAAACTTCAAATCGCTGGATTTAAAAATGGTTGCTGCAGAGGTAATACCGAATGATGCCTTGGCGGTGCCAGGCTCATGTAGAGGCACTATCACAACAATCATTCTAACTCCTACTTCGAAATAAAACACTACATACACCACATCTGAAACACATAATTCATGTCACGTCTCTCAACAGAAAACATCTAACTAGACAACAGAAAATCAATCACGTGAGGCATTTGTGCTACAAACAAATAAATCACCACTAGACAGCATACAACTTCAAAACGGGGGCGAAAACTTAAGAAAGTCATCTAACCTTATCTTCCAGAACCAATAACTTAACTTACCATACACAATTACAAGGCACATATGAACGGCGATCGAGAAGTGACATCCGATTTTTCTTTTCCCCTCGGGACATGAACCAGAACAATCAATTCCAACAAATCAAATTGGTAGATATATTTTTGTTGAAGATGTTGTAGCTTTTAGATGGACACTGAAATGAAGGCAACCATCCCCATGTCATCAGTCCTTTAATCACAGTGTGGAATTCTAAAGAAAAACGATAAACCTTCCGAACTTTCCAACAACCAAGATATGTTCTAAAGTTATGCAAGCAGCAATACCCAGTTATTGACCGTGAAAACGAGGGGGCGACATATTCTAATTGACAGTAACAAAAAGACTAGATCATGTTGAAGTTACAAAACTGGTATGGACCTCACTAGATAACTAGACATCAGCAATTACAAAACATCAATTCCCTAGAGTCAAAAATGGTTGTTGTGAAGGTAGTATCGAATGCCTCGGTGGTAGGCTCATGTGGAGGCACTACTTCAACAATCATTCCAGTTCCTAGTTCGACATAAAACACTGCATACACCACATCTGAAAGAAATAATTCATGTTAAGTCGCCACTAGATAACATCCAACAATAATATTTCTCACATGCAATTTAAAGTAGACATATATAGAACAAACTAACAGATGCAGAAAAGAAGCACGGATGAAGCCAAAATAGACGAAGAACAAAAAATAACCTAACTAGATAACTATAACATCAACCACGTGAGGACCTCAAGATACAAAAAAGTAAATCACCATAAAGTCATCCACTGCAGTGGCAGGACATGAAATCAAATCTGGGCACCAGGGGAAGACCAAAAAGAAACCAAGAAGGAAACAAGAGTGAAGAACCTGAGCACAAGCTATTATCCCGCTAATAATGGAAATTACCCCGCAAATACTCATCGCATCAGAATCCCACTAAAACTGGTCCATATAACTTCAATACAGAGAGAAAAATTAAAGAAAGTCATGCAACATTATCTTCCAGAACCAATAACGTAACTTAACATACACAGTTACAAGAAAGAAGAATTAACAAATTTCCACGCTAGCAACTTAATACAGAAAACTCCCTCCATATATACCGAGTCGTTTTTCAGAGCAATTTCTAGTTCTGGAATATCAAGGATCAAGATGAGTGTTGGATAGCAGACATCCCATTAACATTTCCTGAAATAATTTGAGGCATCTTTTACATGTTGGTGTAGAAAACCCACTTCAAGAAGAAAACAAGACACAATACACTTGTGAAAAAAGGAGATCTAGAAAGATGGTCTTCACTCCACACAAAAAAAAATTCAGCGGAACAACCTAACAGGATTCAGAAAGATGGTGTACAAGAAATACGAAAGCTCCACTTTCTGTGAGGAGAGCTCTTCCAGACCCAACAGGCGCACACCCTGCAAGTATTGATGCACTGTTGTATGTAAGAGGCTTGGAATACATTTCCACATTTCCCCATACAGAGATATCTTCCACATGAACCATCTCCATTAGACACTTCTTGTCCTCGAAACAAACGAACAACACAAAAGAAGACTGCATATGTTAGGTAATGAAAAGATATAGCAGGATTCTTACAATATGGCACGCTAGAAACCAAAAAGGAAATTTAGTAGTACTCTTTTCTACGAAGAAACTATCTATAATATTTGCAATTTTGCATATGAATGAAAAGTATTAAATGGATTAAATTTTATCAATAGAGATATGTAAATACTCACAGAAAAGGATAAACCTACTGTAGAGATGAGTTTAGGTAATCTATGTAAACTAGGAAAAAACCCTCGCAAGAAAATCAAGTTGTATTTTCCTAGAACAAGTCTAGTTTAAAAGAAGAAGGAAAAATTAAATAATATCACATGCTTCAATTATTATTCCTCTAACAAGGATAAGAAAGCAGAATAAATACATAGAACTACAAATAAAACCACAAAAGATATAATGTTAGTAGATTTATCAAACGCGACCGCCATCCCATGATAATAGAGGAAGAACAGGAATAGCTACTCCAAGTCCGTGTCAAAGATCCTCCCTGAGAAAGAAAATGGCACAGAAGTTACCAATTTTTCGTTTCAATAGATCATCGTGAGCAAAGTAAAGGAGAAAACCTGAACTAGACAACCCCCTTTTGAAAAGAGAAGAAAGCCCAAGCTGTCTCACAAAGAAGCTGCCTTTCCTATAGAATATCAAACTTTTTACATTGCATATTTTAGTATTAAGAAAGAACTAAACAAATACTTTCCTATAGAACATCATAGAACTTTTTACATTGAATATAATTTGAGATCATGTTAACAGGAAATGCTTTACCAAAAGGAGAAAACAAAGACATACTCAAATAGATAAATAACGAAGCATAGATGAAGCCAGTTATCAAACAAACTTAGGCAATTATAAAACAAACTTAGGCAGAAACGAAGCATAGATGAAGCCAAAATAGATAAATAACGAAAGATAACAACCTAACTAGATAATTAAAACATCAAGCAGGTGAGGACTTTATGACAAACAAATAAATCACCATGAAGTCTCCCACTGCAGTAGCACTACAGTTTAGCTAAGCAAGGTCCATTCAACATAAACAGTTTGACACTAATATGCGATGATATTGAACCTCGGCACCTTGAAAAGATAAAAAGGAACCAAGAACGAAACAATGATAAAGAACCTGGGAACAAGTTAATATCCCGCTAAAAACGGGAAACAAACCTGCAATTATTCATCACATCAGAAATCCACTAACAATTGTTCTTTTCCCATCATAACATGAGCGATATATAGATTTTGGTTGTCCAAATTGTGCGCCCTGAAAGTAGAAGGAAACTGTATGCTTCATGCTGAAAATAGAAGAAAACTATATGCTTCATGCTCAAAGTTGGTATGCCAAACAAAAGATGAAACCCACAAACTAAAATGGGAATAAGCACCCTCAAACTAAAACCCATAAGTAGGTCGCCATGGGAACTTCAAAGTTCAAATGTTCCTTTTTTCATCTTAAGGTGGTTGACTATGGACAGCAGCATCCACCATAATGCAAATCCTAGAAATGAAGTGAAAAAATTTTGTTCTTTCAGCATCAATAAGAATAAATCAAGAAGAATTAACATATTCCCACACAAGCAACTTAATACAGAAGACTGCAAATACTGATAACATCAACGATGTACACATCCACTAAAACTAGACCAGTAACTAGCAAAGATCTTAGAAACAGAGTGCAACCAATAAGGTAACTTCAGTACGCAATTGTAAAAACACTTACGAAGTTATAAACAGCAAACTGAGGAAAGCTATCCAATGATTCTTTTCCCCTTCGAAAATGAGCTGGATAAAATTTTTGGTCCTCCCGTACTCTGTACCCAGAAGGAAGTGGAAGGAAACTGCATGCTTAACGTTGAAATCAGATATACCCCTAAAAGGGAGAGAATTAAGAATTAGAACAGAAAACTCCTTACGAGAAAACCAAACCAAAGCTCCAACTAACTGCAGAATCTTCTGCCAAACAAACAAACAAGCCAGAATAATATTTCAAATTTTCAACCAAATGAGAAGGAAAAAAGTAATAATTTTGAGCAAACCTAGAACTAGATGGTAAAGAGAAATCCAAATGTTCCTCATTCTGACCTCAGGTAACGAACTATGGTCACCAATAACAGGTTCAATACATATTCCTAATAATAAAGTGAAAAAACATTGTTGTTCGACGCGCATGATATGATAAGCAGATGCCTTTTGACAAGTCCTTCAAGTAAACAAATTGCATAGATATCCCAACAGAAAAATGTAACTTTGACGAGTCGGTCTAGAAAGCCCCCTTCAAGAAAATCAAGCATTCCCAATGTAAACCTAATCCAATAGTCAAAAAAGATAATAAAGAAAGATACTCCTCAAACCACATGGAGAAACGTAAAAGAACAAGCTTACATGATTATGGACAAGAAATTCAAAGAAAACTATGGCCTCAGAAAAATATTTAAAGACCCAGAGTTGAAGAAAAAAACTCAATTTTTGCTGGCCTTCCTACTTGCACACCCTGGAAACAATTGAATGTCAATGTCCATGTAATTCAAGCATAAAAAAGAGTTCCAAACAAAAAAGATAACTTCCACATAAACAACCAAAAGAATAAAGGAAAAATAAATTTCCAAGCTGCAAACCCCCTCGACACCCAACAAATTTGATAAGGTCTCAGTGGAGTTCGCCAAGCTGCAAACCCCTAGAAAAATTCAATGAATCTCGTGCGCAGTAACTCCTCTCTAACAAAGAAAAAAAAACGGGTTCCGAAAGTCCCCTTCACACAGTCACAGTTAACTTTCAAAGTTGATCCCAAGTTCCCAAGCATCCTAGCAAACTAATATGCTCAAACGAGTATTAGAACTACTGAAACACCCTAAAGAAAGAGGAAATAGAACGCTTTTTAACCCATCGCCTCCCAACATCAAGTGGCCGAAAAAGACAGCCTTCCTATCACAATATGCATGTGAAAAAGACAAAAACAAATACGTTCAAGAAGATCCGGAAGAAAGAAACAAAACTGAAGAGGGAAGTACCTCATTCACAGAAACCAAATGGAACCCAGTCCTCAAATTGATCACCACCAGGATACGAGAGAGTATGTGAGTACTGCAAGTTCCTCCAGAAGTGCTCAATACATTCATTGTGACGTCACAAATCCCTGGGAACATCACATAATTTTGATGCGTTAACTATAACTTCTCTAACAAGGATAAAAATGAAAGAAGCACATTCAGGAACCCCCTTGACACAGGTAACTTGACGAAGTTGACCACAATCCTCCTAGCAAAACAATGAACTATGGCAGAACAAGACTAACCTCCCCATCACGAGATCCCTGAGAAGAAGAAAAATAAATTACGTCTTTTTTTTTGAAACGTTTGAATTAATATATGGGGAAAAGAATTACAAAGCGAAAAGAGACAAAAAACAAAATAAGGACACCGATATAGGACAATGTTACTTTATGATATCCTCCCAATTGGATAGGAAATCACAATATGACAAGTTCCGATACTTCCCTATATTTCTAGACCAATGAAAGAGAAGACCAAGAACATCTTCCACTTCCACCCTAAGACTCTTAAGGGAGTCTTTGAAAATGCCCTCAGTTCTGGCCTTCCAAATAGACCAGCAGATGGCGTGAGGGATTAGGCTCCATATATCCCTCCTGCCTTTGCATACATTAGCTATTCTCCAACCTTCCAAAACCCGAGTCAACGACCTGGGGCAGCACCAATGTTCCCCCTCCGAGCCAATGAAGAAATACCACAGCTTCGAAGCCTCTCTACAGTGGATGCATAAGTGGCTAACTGACTCTTCATCCAATTTGCATCTCGCACGCCAATTAGTTAAAATCATCCCTCTTCTTTTGAGATCATCCCTCTCTACAGTGGATGAATAAATTACGTTTTTCAATTGAAGAAGACCACCCTGTAAAGAAAGGAAAAGAAACACTTAGAGGGAAGTTCAATCAGAAAATCCCCTTCACCCCTTCTATATTTGCACAACTAACACATCCATAAATAAGGAAGAGAACAAAATATGATTTCCTTGGAGTCAGTCCAGTTCGAAGATCCTTGGGAAAATCAAATGACTTTTGCATACTCCACTTATTGCACATTTTGAGGACTGAAAAGATAAATAGCGAGGATCTTAGAAAATGGAAAGCTTGAAAGCAAAAAATAAAATAAAAACTAATAGTACTATCTTTCCGGGGGACATGAGAAGAACACATATAATTGGTTATGGATAACACAATTCCTGAAATTATAAAATAGAAAAAATAGCATCGATCAAAATAAATAAAAAGATAAGGCCTAAACCCTGGTAGAAAAGGATAAACCTACAATATGGAAGAGGAATGTAGTAAAGCCTATGTAAAATAGGAGATCCTCTTGAGGGCAAACTAGACCAGATCTCCTTAGAGTGAGGCCATTTCAAATCTGCCTACGAAAAAATAATGAATTTCACATGCTTCAATTGGTGTTCTTCTAGCAAGAACAAAGAAGAAAGTCGAAAAACAGAAAAACGTCTTCTAAATGGAAAATTCTCATTTGTCGAAAAGAACAGAATCTTAAAGGCCGACTAGGAATTGGAAGCAGAAAATAAGACAACAGTTTTTCCTTCCTACCAACAACTAACACAGCGGAAAACCAACATGTAGGCCTTGTTAAGGGACAAAAAGGTATAGAAAGCTCACTAAAAATTGCCACTTAAGAACCAAAAATCAACAGTACTATATTCCTGAGGACATGAGCAATACAAGGACAACTGGAAGTCAAAGACGCATAAACGGGAGAACCTGGGAACATGCAAAGAAAAAAGTAGGAGTTGCAACCAAATTTACGTTGAGACAGAAATGCCCCTTCGTCCAACTGAAATTGCAGGCAAACCCCCTTCCGTCCAAGAATAATAATGAACTTTTCTCTGCAGAGCTCGAATGTGTAAAGTGCCAAGAATAAAGAAAATGACGCAAGAGAACAAAAAAGTATAGCAAATGCCTCAATTTATGCTAGTTAAAAGCAGAACTGGACAAAAGAAATTAAGAAGGTATTGCTCCGCCGAAGGTTCAATATTTTTATGGTATTGCTGACTCCACCATACTGATTTTTGAGCGCGTTACTTATCATTCCGATGTATCGAAGGAAAAAAACAGAAGCAAGTTAACAAAGCCCCCTTCACGCAGTTAACTTTCGAAGTCCCTACCATCCTAGCCAACGAATATACTCAAATGACTACTTAGAACGACTGAAAACACCCTAATGAAAGAAGAAATAGAACACTTTGTAACGCATTACCTCTCCAAATCAAGTGCAGAATAATACTAGCATTCCCATAACAAAGATGCCAGTGAAAAAGACGAAAACGAATATGTTCAAGAAGATCCTGAAAAAGAAATGAAACTGACTGAAGAAAGTTCAATGAGAATAACCCCATTCACAGAAAAAGAAATGAACCCGGTCCCCAAACTGATCACCACCAAGACAGGAGAATATATTGAGTATTGCAAGCAAGTTCCTGAGGAAGTATTAAATAGATTCACTGTCTCGTTGCAAATCCCAGGAGAACCCCCACAGGATTTAAGATCTAAATTATAACTTCTTTAACAAGGATAAACAATTTAAAATCAAGTTTAGAAGTCCCTTCACCCGGTTAACTTGACGAAGTTGTCCACAATCCTCCTCGAAAACCAATGAACAATGGAAGAATAGGCCTCACCATCGAGATCCCTGAAAAGGAGAAACGAAAATAAATTATAGCTTTCAATTGAAATAAGACCACCTTGTGAAGAATGAAAAACAAACTGAAAGAGAGAAGTTCAATCAGAAAACCCCCTTCACATGCAAGACACAAAAGTTAATAGCACAATTTACCTCGTGAAAAGCACAGGATTAGAAGAAGAATAGGAGTGGCTATTCCATCACAAAGATACCTCACAAAGAAAATGCATAAACTGATAACATCACTGATGTACTGATAACATCACTGCAAATACTGATAACATCACTGATGTACACATCCTCTAAAACTAGACCATTAATACTGATACTGCAAATACTGATAACATCACTGATGTACACATCCTCTAAAACTAGACCATTAATAAGCATACAACTTAATTAGAAACAGAGTGCAACCCATAAGGTAACCTCAATACACGATTGTAAGAACACATACAAACTGCAAACTAAGCAACTCAACATGGAAACTCCCTCAACATAGACCAAGTAACAAAAAATAAAAAACGCACTCAAGATAGACCAAGTAACTTTTCAACATGACAGTCTTAAAACACTAACGATAAAAAATGCTATGATAAGCAGATTCATTCTGACATGTCCTTAAAGTAAAAAATGATAGCATAGACACCCCAAACAGAAAAATATAACTTCGATGAGTCGGTGTAGAAGCCCCCTTCAAGAACAAATCGGAGAACTCCCTATGTAAAGCTAATCCCCTACAGAAAGAAAGTCTCAGAAAATACTTAGAAACCCAATGATCAAGACAAATACTCATATTTAGCTGGCATTCCAACTGGCGCACCCTGGAAACAGTTGAATGTCATTGTCCTCCAAGCCTGAAAAAGAGTTCCGCATGGAAAGATTACTTCCATACGAACTACCAAATGAACAAATTAAACTAAATTAAACTTCTCATGGGTTCAAGTTTTACATTTTTCCATGATAGGAGATGATCCGATTTTTAGTAGCTAACAAGCCATAATGCTGTGCCTGTAATAAAGTGAAGAATTAGCAGTTGATTAAACATTGGAACCATATAAAAATATACATACCAGACAAATATCTAAACAATCAACTAAATCAACTCGAAATAAATAAATAAATAAATCCACTTCAAAGATCCACATGTATCCAATCGCTATAAAACAATCAATCAAGATGAAGCAAGTCCATGACACGTAATGGTAGACACCTGAGAACACAGAAAGAAAACCTTTGGAGCTATAACAAAACTTAACTTGAGACAGAAAACCCCCTTCACCCCACTGAATTTGACTCAAAAACCTCTTTCAGTTCAAATAATGAACGTCTCTCTAGAGCTCAGTTGTCCTAGAGTGCCACCAATAAAAAGAAGGGTGCAAAAGGAATAAATAATAGAGTAAAATTCTCAATTTATGCTAGTTGAAAACTCAAGTGGACAAAAGAAATTAACATGGTAGAAACTTTAATACTTTTTATGGTTCTGCTCGCTCCACCAGAGGGATGCACGGGAATCATTTCAATTGTTTCTGATTCCTGAAAAATACTAAGTAAGAACCATTATTTTTGGGGAGAAAAGATCTCTTAAACAACTTCATAAACTAGAAAAACCCCTTGAAACGAAATCATATTCATTTCCCAACATCAACGTGGCAGAAAAATGCTAGCGGGGATAAAGAAGATGGCAGTGAAAAAGATGAAATAAATCTGCAGAAGCGGAAAACAAACTCAATGCGGTGTACAGTTGAATTCAATGTATAGATGATTCGAATGACAATTGAAATTTCAAAATTGCACAGATATCAAATCTGCAGAAGCAACCAACCGATCAAGAATGAAAATCTAGCCCCATATTATACTAAGACAATCTGTACAGTACACCACATCTGAAACAAATTGTTTATGTTAAATCTCTTTCAAATAAACTTTCATCCAGAATAGTTTTTTCACTCAGGATTTGAAGCAGTCAATGACAAGAGTAAGAAATTAGAATATCCAGCATGTGAACGTACCTTATGATACACACAAGTACTAATCACAATAAAGGATTCGAAAGGTATAGTAGCTATAGCACCAAGGTATATCTTAGACAAGGACCATTGAACAGACCCACCAAGATAAGGTCAAGTTCACTATATCCGAACCCCGTCAGTAAGTTGTATTATTGTACCGAGCTGAAATGATCAATGTCAATCCAGTTAACATCTCCATTAAGATCTTCATTCCCCAGAAAACATATCGTCTGACACTTCCAGATGGCAGAAACTTAAAAGGAAACAAGTGTGAAGGACCTGGGCACGAATTACACTCCGGCTAAAACTGGATAAGCAACAAGCCTGCAAATACTGATACAATAACCGATATACCAATCCACTAAAACTAGACCATTAACTAGCATTAAACTTAGAAACAAGGTGCAATCAATCAGGTAACTTATATACACATATGTCTGAACAAATACGATTGCAATCTGATAAAAGCTACCCAAGATTCTTGACCCCTTGAAACATGAGCTAGAATAAATTGTGGTCCTCCTATCTTGTACCCTGGAAGTAGTGGAAAGAAATCGTACGCTTAACGTCGAAAGTAGATACACTCAAAAAAGGAAGACAAAAATGAATTAGAACAAAAACCTCTTGGTCTTGGAAGTAGGAAAAACACCTGGGGGGAACCTAATCATATCTTCTTGGAATAAGTCCAATTCAAAAATCTCTTGGAAAATCAATAAATTTCGGCACGCTTCAATTATTCAAAGAAGCAAGGTAAGAAAGACCCTGCAAATACAGCACAATTAACTCACATTTCATTTCACTTCTACCAAACAATAATGCGACATAAACACTACATTAAAAAAATACCACAAATAGAGAAAGTGCAGGTAGCTTTAATAGCAAATTAGTAACGGCGTTCCTATGACCACACAGAACTAAAAATGAATGGGAGTGACTATTCCATCACAAAGATCTCGAGGAAAGATAATGCACACGAAAATCAACATTTTCATTCAAGAAAACACCCTCAAGCAAATCAATTAGAAAAATGATGGAGAAAGCTTGAGAAGGAACTAAAACCTTTTACATCTCATAAGCAAAAGTCCCTCCATGTTGGGATTTACCAATAGCTTCCCGCTTATAAAAGAACAATCAATTCAAACCCATCTCAACTTGGCAAAAATATACTTGTTAAAGATGTCAGGTAGATTTTGGAAAGACACTTAAATGAAGGCAACCATATTAGCCATCCATTAATCACAATGTGATATTCTATAGCATTTTAAAGATAAACCTTCCAAACCTTCCAACAACAAAGACGATGTTCTGATGTTAAAAAAGCAGCTATGCACAATTATGTCAACAAATTCCATACTAACAGTGAAAACCCCAAGGGCACGGCGGATTCCAATTAACAGCAACAAAAAAGACAAGATCATGATGAAGTTTCAAACCTGATATGGACCTAAGTAAATAACTAGACATCGGCTACTACAAGCACAAAACTTCACATTGCTGGAGTCAAAACTGGTTGCTGCAGAGGCAATACCGAATGCCTTGGCGGTGCCAAGCACATGTGGAGACACTACCACAACATTCATTCCAACTCCTACCTGGCACAAGCTATTATCCCGATAAAAATGGAAACAAGCCTGCAAATACTCATCAAATCAGAAATCTACTAAAAATGGTCCATTAGACAGCATACAACTTCGAAACAGAGATAAAAACTTAGGAAAGCCATCGAGCCTTATCTTCCCCAACCAATAACATAACTCAACATACAAAATTACAGAACACATAAGAAGAGCAAATCGAGAAGAGACATCCAATTGTTCTTCTCCCCTCGGGACATGACCCAAATCTATATTCTGGTTGTCCAAATTGTGTGCCCTGAAAGTATAAGGAAACTGTATGATTCATGCTGAAAATAGATATGCGGCCCAAAAGAAAAAGATTCTAAGTTACAGGGTTTCCAATCTATGAGTAAAATCTACAGGAAACATACAAATTCTCCACGAAATGAGAACAAAAATCAAGAAGATTCAGCAGAGCTTACGGTTAGTATGGACAGCAGCAACCACTGTAATGCAAATCACACAATGAAGTGAAAATATTGTACACTCAACTCTAGTATTGCAGGTTCCTGAAGAAGGATTAAATAGATTTACCATTTCTGTATTTGCATTACAACATATTCCCTAAATCAACAGTAAGGAACAAAATTTCTATGGAACAATAGAAGATAAGAAAAAAAAGACCTCGGTTCACAAAGCAAGAAACGGATATCCTAAAGCAAGTCCAATTCACACATCCCTGAGAAAAAAAAAAAAGCAATCCGTTTATCACAGTTTGGTATCCCAAAGCTTTATACAGATATCTAAGCAAAACGATAAACATTCCGAACTTTCCACCGACTAAGATGATGTTCTAAAGTTATGCAAGCAGCAATACCCAGTTATCTCAACAAATTCTATATTAACCGTGAAAAACCCAAGGGAACGACAGATTCTTTAACAGTAACAAGAAGACGTGATCATGTTGAAGTTTCAAATCTGATATGGACCTAACTAGATAACTAGACGTCGGCAATTACAAGAACAAAACTTCAAATTGCTGGAGTAAAAAATGGTTGCTGTAGAGGTAGTACCGAATGCCTTGGCGGTGCCAGGCTCATGTGCAGGCAGTATCACAACAATCATTCCAACTCCTACTTCGAAATAAAATACTACGTGCTGAAGCAAATAAGTCATGTCAAGTCTCTCACCAGATAACATCCAACGAAAATAGTTCTCACTTACAATTTAAACTAGTCAATTAAGAACAAACGGATGCAAAAGATAAGCATAGATGAAGCAAAACCAGATAAATAACAAAAGAGAACCTAACTAGAAAACTAGAACATCCAGCATGTGAGGACAGAGGACTTAAAGATACAAAAAATAAATCACCATAACGTCATCCATTGCAGTGGCACTACGTGAAATCAAACCTGGGCACCAGGAGAAGACCAAAATGAAACCAAGAAGGAAAACAACAGTAAACAACATGGGCACAAGCTAATAATGTAAACAAACCTGCAAATACTTATCGCATCAGAAACCCACTAAATCTAGTTCAAATCCAAATAACTTCGATTAGAGACAAAAACTTAAGAAAGCGCCCTTCACACAACTAACTTTTAAAACTGATCCAGCCGTCCTACGAAACCAATACACTAAAATGAGTACTTAAAACTATTGAAAACGAAGAAGAAATAGAACACTTTGTAACATATCGCCTCCCAAAATCAACATGGAAAAAAAAGGCAAGCCTCCCCATAACAAAGATGCATAAGAAAAAGACGAAAAACCCTGGTTTTGCATATCACAATTCCAGAAAGTATAAAATAGATAAAATGTCACTGATCAAAATAGATAAAGTGAAACACCCTGGTAGAAAAGGATAAACAAACAATAGGGAAGAAGAATGCAGTAAAACCTATGTAAAATAGGAAAACCCTCTTGACTGCAAACCAGATTAGATCTCCTAGGAGTAAGGCACTGCAAAGCTGCCAGTAAAAAATCGAACGAACTTCACATGCTCCAATTGCTATTACTCTAGCAGGAACAAAGAAGAAAGCCAAAAGACAGAAAACGCCTTCTAAATGGGAAACGCCTTCATAAAGCAACAATATGCAACTATTTAAGGCGTAACTTAGAGTGGGACTTGAGAAGAGAAAAACTTACAAATATCACTAAAGAGAATCTCACACGTTAGAGAATGAAGAGATAGAGAAAGATATTAAATAAAACACTGAAAAGGAAATGTAACAGTGTACTTTTCCCCAAGGGACATGATCCGGAGAAGTAATAAATATATTTAATGTTAGTTACCTACGGAGAAAATTAAGAACTAGCCATAAAGAAGAATTTTGTGGAACTTATGTAGAATAAGAAAACCCCGAAAAGCATCAAACAAATTCAATGTTTTTGTATTTCGAATATGTAATTAGGAATAAAATCCCTTACAAAAGGATGTCTTTTTGAACGTCACAATTAAGGAAACCACCCTTGAGAGGAAACCAGATCGCGTCCCATTGGAGTTCGTTGAAGTTGCAAATACCTACTAAAATGTAGAAATTTCAAACGCGTTACTTGTAACTCTTCATTAACGAAGTACGAAAAACAAAGAAGCAAGTTCAAAAGCCCCCTTCACTCGCTTACTTTATTGATCCCAAGTGGTCTTAGCAAACAAAGGAACTCAAGTGAGTACTTAGAAATTAGAACTATCCAAAACAGCCTTAAGAAAGAAGAGACAAAATATTTTGTGACCATTGCCTCCCAACATCAACGTGGCAGAAAAGACTGGCCTTCCCAAAAAGAAATTTAATAATACTATCTTTCTGAGTGACATGGGAGAAACACGAACAATATGTATACGGATATCACGATTCCTGAGAAGTACTAAAGAGATAAAATGGTAAAAGAAGGATAAACCAACAATTGTAAAATGTACTGGAATCTGTATTATCTAAATGCAGTGGAATATATATTTATCATGTGAAATAGATAACCCACTTGAGAACAAACGAAATCACATCTCCTCAGAGTAAGTCCAATTCAAAGATGCCTGTGCAAATCAAATAAATTTTACGCTATTCCTCTTGCAAAGATAAAATCAGAGAAGCAAGACAAAGAACAGAAACAAACTTTTAAGATGAAAGACCCATCAGTAATTGAAAATAACAAGCTGTACAGGCGAACTCTTGAGCTCCAGCCAGTTAACATACCCCAACTCTCCTTGATACTACTAAATAACAGAAAAGATGACCAAACATGTTAGCCTTGTTTGATAACGAAAAGGTATAGCATAAGATTTAGCGCTAGAAAGAAAAAAAAAATCAATAGCACAACTTACCTGAGGAACGTGAGGAAAACACGGTCAACTGGTCTTCCAAGATATAGATAAAGAAGACCAGATGTGATCGGTACAGATAGTTACACCATCCTAGAGAAGGACCAACCAACGCTAGAGAAAACTTTTATGGAATCCATGGAAGTAGGAAAAACACCTGGTGAAAACTTAATCATATCATCTTGGAGTAAGTCCAATTCAAATATCCCTTAGAAAATCGAATAAGTATCAGCATGATTCCAATATTAAAGAAGCAAGTTAAGAAAGACCCATCGGATACAACAAAATTAACTCGCAGTTGATTTTACACCTACCAAACTATAATGTGAAATAAACACTTACAAGTACAAAAAAGACCACAAAAAGAAAAAGCGCAGGAAGCTTGAACAGCCACAGCTTTCTCCCTGATCACACTGGACTACAGGAAGAATAAGAGTGGCAACTCCATCACAAAATCTGCAGGAAGAAAATGTACACGAAAATTACCCTGTTTTAAGAATGCATCTTTCTTCTGTCTTAGACGTTGTTGTTAACTGGGAGGCCTGGATATCGTGAGAGATCCAGTTGCCTAAACTCCCACTCTTGTAAATAGTATTTTTCTTTAATAGAAAGACTAGATCATGTTGAAATCTCAAAACTGATCGTGTTGGCAATAACAAGCACAAAAATTCACATTGCCAGAGTCAAATATGGTTACTGCAGAGCAGCAGAGGTTGAATCAAATACCTTCGGCGTGGCAGGCTCATGAGGAGGTACTACCACAACATTGAGTCCAACTCCTACCTCGACATAACAGTATAACACACTGGATACACCACATCTGAAACAAATATTGCATGGTTTCTGTCATCAAATAATATCCAACCAAAATAGTTATCACTTAAAGTTTAAAGTAGCCAAATAGAACAAACTAAGTGATGCAGAAAAAAAAGCATAGCTGAACGAAAAATAGATAACTAACAAAACATAACAACCTAACTAGACAACTAGAACATCAAGCTAGTGAGGACTTCATGATACAAATGAACGAATCACCACAAATTCTTCCACTGCAGTGGCATTACATGAAATCAAACCTGTGCACCAGGAGAAGACCCCTGAAGCCAAGAAGAGAACAAGAGTAAAGAACCTGGGTGCAAGCTATTATCCCTCTAATAACGGAAACAAGCATGCAAATACTCATCACTTCAGAAACCCACTAAAATTGGTCCACTAGACAGCATATAACTTCGCAATGGAGACAATAACTCAGAAAGTCATCTAGCCTTATCTTCCGGAACCAATAACTTAACTTACCACACAATTACAGGACATATACAGACAACGAATCGAGAAGAGATGTCCAATTGTGGTTGTCCTGGTTCTGTGCCCTGAAAGTAGAAGGAAACTGTACGCTAGATATGCAGCACAAAAGAAAAAAAAATTGAAGTTACAACATTTCGAGTCCCAAACTCAAATCTACTGGAAACATACAACTCTCATAGAAAGGAGAAGAGAAACTTAACAAGATTGAGCAGAACCCATATATAGGATGCAAAGGGAACTCCAAAAGTTTTCTTCTAGCGTAAGGTGGTTGTATAACCAGCAACATCCCCCTTAACGCAATTCCCTAAAAATACAATGAAAATTGTGTAAATTCACCTTGAATGGGAATAAACAAAGAAGAAGTAACAAATTTCCAAAAAAACAATTTAATATAGAGAACTCCCTCCATAGAGACTGGGTCATTTTCCAGGACAATTTCTAGTCCTAGAAAACGAAGGATCAAGATGACTGCTAAATACCAGGCACCGCCCTAACATTTCTTGAAAATAATTTTATGCATCCTTTACGTGTTCGTGTAGAAACCCCCCTTCAAAAAGAAAGCAAGACACCGTGAAAACCTAATCCGCCGGTTGAAAAAGGAGATCTAGAAAGATGGTCTTCAGTCTTCACGCCACAAAAAAAAGAATTCAATGGAACAAGCTAACGGGACTCAGAAAGATGGTGTACAATAAGAAATGTGAACGCTGCTCTTTCCATCAGGTGAGCTCTTCCATACCCAACAGTGCATATTCTAAGACAAGGTGAAAGAATTTTTAATATGAATAGGAAAAGAAGTGGAAAGAGTAAACTTAACTTTCAGAAAACCCCCTAAAAACAATTAAGAGGCATTGTGTAGTGTGCTGGAAGCCTGGAATACATTTCCACAATTTCCCACATAAAGATATCTTCGACATGATTACACTCGGGAATCATACACACTGTCTAAGAAATGAGAACAAAACTCAACGAGATTGAGCAGAATCCATAAATAGGAGGCCATAGGAGCTCCAAATGTTTCTCTTTCTAGCTTAAGGTTAGTATGGACGACAGCAACCGCTGTAATGCAAATCCCAAAATGAAGAGAAAATTTTGTACCTTCAACTGAATAAGCATAAACAAAGACGAATTAACAAATTTCCACACCCAACTTAATATAGAAAACTCCCTCCTGATAGGCTGACTCATTTTTCGGAGCAATTTCTACTCCAAAAAAATATGAAGGATCAAGATGAGTGCTGGAATTGACTCCCTAGAGTATGATCAGCTTGAAATAGAAAACCCCCTTCAAATAACCAAGAGTCCTCCACATGTGTCAAAGCCCTATAAAACAACCGACAAGATGAACAAAGTCCAAAAAATGTAAACAAAAGAAACCTAAACAACAACGATGAATATTTTATACCCACGTGAAACTTTGGCACAAAACCCCCTTCATCGAGTTGAAACTTTGGACAGGTTCCCCTCTCGAAGAAAACACATTAAGGTTTCTGCATAAACCTGATATACCATAAAATACCAACTATTAAAAAACAAGTCCAGACAACATGTTAGGGACTGAAAAGATGTAAAGCAAATTTCTCAATGTATGCTAGCTGTGTAAGAGAACAAAGAAATTTGAGGTACTGTTTCTCCCCAAAGGCACGAGGGAAGACGAGAATCAGATTGTGAATAATATGAATTCCTGAAAAATATTTAGATAGGTAATAGGATTAGGAATTAACTCATTACTTGTCGAAACAGACAGAATTTTAGAACCCAAAGGAAACTCGGTGGGACAAATATCTTTCAAGAAAACAAATAAACGTCTCCTTTAAACACCAATCATCCTCGAAACCGACAAATAACGCGGAGGACCTCACATGTTAAGGGAATGAAAAGATAAAGCAAGATTCTTAGGACATGATCTGTTAGAAAGTAGAAGTTGTGAAGGATATTGAATAGTGCACTGTTCCTTGAGGACACGAAAACACGAACATCCTCATCGAGAATGATAAAACCAAAGATGAAGTAAGAAATCCATTTAAAATAGGTAAACCCCAGTTGGTTGACATAACATCTCTTTGGACCTTCATGAGAAAATCAAATGAGCTTTTACATGCTTCAAAATTATGGTTCCTCTAACAAGTATATAAATTAAAGAAGCGAAGTCAAACTTCAGTATACCCCCTTCCAAGATGAACACCTCATAATTAATTTAAAGGACTCAAGTTTAGAGGCATATCCAAATGGAACTTTCTCCAAAGAAAATGTCTTCACTAACACTTGTCATCCCCAACACCAACCAATAACACAAACAACAAAATGTCTTGTGTAATAAAAAGAAACCCAAATATTACACACGAAACCCAAAAATAATTTTAAGAGTACTGTTTTCCTGAGGGATATTAGAGGAATACTGTCAGTTGATCTATGGATTTTGTACGTTCCAGAGAAGTGTGAAGTAGGACAAACCCCTCGAGACAACTAACTCTTATCTACTTGGAGTAAGTCCAACTCAAATATCCCTTTGAAAATCAAATAAACTGTGCATGCTTCAATTATTATTCATCCAACAAAAACAAAAGTTTAAAAATCAAGTTAGGAAAGACAGAGGATACAGCATAATTAACTCACTGTTGATTTAACTCCTACCAAACAATAAAGCGAAATAAATATATATAAGTTCTAATAACGCGACAAGAAGAAAGAATGCAGTTAGGTTT
This sequence comes from Eschscholzia californica subsp. californica, assembly GCA_002897215.1. Classification (NCBI taxonomy): domain Eukaryota; kingdom Viridiplantae; phylum Streptophyta; class Magnoliopsida; order Ranunculales; family Papaveraceae; genus Eschscholzia; species Eschscholzia californica. The sequence goes on from BEHA01004716.1 coordinate 266,041, forward strand.
AAAGCCACCGCCTTCCCCATGATAACACAGGAATACAGGAAAAATAGGAATGGCTCTTTTTTTAAAATATATATTCATATTAGAAGTATCTAATTGTTGTATCTTTAGGTTAGAAACAATATATCTTGATTAGGAAACCCTATATTCTTTGTGTATCCCTATATATACTACTTGTGTACACTAAAGTTAATCATCAATACAAAGAGAATTAACTGTCAATTACAATCTCTTTGTACTTGATCATCTCACTCTCCATCTCTCGTTATCACTCGACCTCTATCTCTTTAGGTTAGAAACAATATCTCTTTATTAGGAAACCCTATATTCTTTGTATCCCTACATATACTTGTGTACACTAAAGTTAATCATCAATACAAAGAGAATTAACTGTCAACTGTCTTTACAATCTCTATGTACTTCATCATCTCACTCTCCATCTCTCGGTCTCAGTCGACCTCTCTCTCTATCTCGGTCTCAATCGACCTCTCTCTCTCTCGTTTATTATCAGGAGGTTCATCCCTCTTCACAAGAATACGTATCCTCAAACTAAAACCCATAAATAGGTGGCAATGGGAATTTCACCTGTTTCTCTTTTTAGCTTAAGGTGGTTGAGTATGGACAGCAGCATCCACCACAATGCAAATCCCTAGAAATGACGTGAAAAAATTAGCAAAAATAGGTGGCAATGGGAACTTCATTCAGCTTGAATAAGAATAAATCAAGAAGAATGAACGTTTTTCTACACAAGCAACTTAATCTAGATAACTCCGGCTAAAAGTTGAAAAGGAACAAGATTAATTAGAAAAAAACTTAGAAACAGAGTGCAACCAATAAGGTAACTTCAGTACACAATTGTAAAAACAGATAGGCAGAAAATAACAATGAGGAAGGTACATTAATGGAGTAGCTTGGTGGTCAAGAAGCTTCATTAATGGAAGAGTTTGATATAGAAGAACGCAACTACAACTCTTCATTGAACTCATATAAACAACATTCTAAGTGAAGACATAACTTTAGAGGTAAGATAAACTAATTTGTGGTGATTATTCCAAAACAGAATTTAGATTTCTAGGTCAACATTTTTTCCGAACTTTTATGAAGACCCAAATTTTCGGTGAAATAATGCCTTAGAACGAAGAGCATTTTCGGTGACGTTTTTACCAAAAAAAAAAATCGTTGGAAAACAACAAAAACTATAAGATAAATATGGCATCAAAAATAAATATGGATTTTCGGCAGGAACCACCGAATTTAAATCGAAATTTTTCAGCCAGAACCAACAAAAAAGATGGCAACAAAATCTCATCTTCTTCTATGACAAGATTTCTTTGAAAACAACCTAAAGAGCTAAAGAGAAGTCTACTTCCATGAGTATATATGATTCAAGAGAAATCTATAACAAGATTTCTAAGAAAACTACCTAAAGAAGCCTTGAAACCCTAACACATCAAGATAAAAGTTGAAAGAATGGCTTTAAGAATTTTTGGAGGGAAGATATTAAGGGTTTTAGATGGAGGGAAGGACCTATCTGTAAAATAGGGGTATAATTCTAAATACCTCATACGTTGTGATGAAGTTGAACTCTCTGATATAAATAGCAAAAAGTGTATCTACAAATAGCCAGCTCTCTAAATAGCTCTTAGTAGCTATGTAAATAGCAGCAGCCAAACACATATGAAGTTACAAACAGCAAATTGAGGAAAGTTATCCAATGATTCTTTTCCCCTTGGAACATGAGCTGGATAAAACTTTTGGGCCTTCCATACCCTGTACCCTGAAGGAAGTGGAAAGAAACTGTATGCTTAACGTTGAAATCAGATATACACCAAAAAGGGAGAAAATAAAAAATCCTCAGCCAAACAAACCAGCTAGAATAATATTTCACATTTTCCAACAAATGAGAAGGAAAAAAAATTTAATTTTGAGCAAACCTAGAACTAGATGGTAAAGGGAACTCCAAGTATTCCTCATTCTGACCTCAGGTGATGGTCACCAACAACAGCTTCAATACATATTCCTAAAAATAAAGTAAAAAAATATTGTTGTTCAACGCGCATGATATGATAAGCAGATGCCTTTTGACAAGTCCCTCAAAATAGAACCTACAGACTAAGTACCTGAAAATAGAAAACTCCCCCAGCTAACTTTTCTGCATTAGAGTCCTAAGTCACCAAGTACAAAAAATACGCAGGATATGATAAGCAGTTGCCTTTTGACAAGTCCATCAAGTAATTTAATATGTAAACATATTGCATAGATATCCCCAACAGATAAATGTAACTTCAACGAGTTGGCGTAGAAAGCCTCAAAGCCCCCTTCAAGAGTTCAAGTGTTACTCTTTTCCTCGATAGGAGACGATCCCATTTTTAGTAGCTAACACCATAATATTGTCCCTCGAATAAAGTGAAGGAACCATTTAATAAAACATTTAATATAAAAAAAATCAAATTCTCCAGGAGTTCAAGAATTACTTTTTTCCGCAACAAGAGATGATCATTTTTTTAGTAGCTAACACGACAATGTTGTCCCTGGGTGAAGGATTACCAGTTGAACAAACATTTGAACCAGATGAAAATCTACACAAGACAAATATCTAAACAATCGAGATGATATAAAAGATCCCTTTAAAGATCCACATGTATCCAAGCAAACTAATAAAATGAACGATCAAGATGAAGCAAGTGCAACATGCGTAAAAGGAAGATACCTGAGAAAAGAAGAAAAAAATTCAAACCGAAAACCCCCTTCGCCCAACTGAAATTTGACACGAAAACCCTTTTCCGTGCAAGAAGAGTGCCAACAACAAAAAGAAGGGTGCGGAAGAATAAGAAATAGAGCAAATATCTCAATTTGTAATTGTTAAAAACTGAAATGCACAAAAGAAATTAAGATGGTACTGCTCCACAAAAGGTTCAATATTGTTTATGGTACTGCTCGCTCCCCAACAGAGATACAGGTGAATCTGAATTTCGAATATTGCTGATTCCTGAAATATATTAAGTAAGATTCAGTATTTTGGAATAGAGAAAATGTCCTTCAAACGAGGTCATAAATTAGGAAAATCCCCTTGACAAGAAACCAATTTTTATAAGGTCTCAGTGGAGTTCGTCCAAGCTGCAAACCCCTAGAAAACTTCAATGAACTTCGCGCGCAGCTATTACAACTCCTCTCTAACAAAGAACAAAAAACAAAAAAGCAAGTTCAGAAAGGGGACTTCACACAGTCACGGACCTCACGGTTAACTTTCAAAGTTGACCCCAACTTCCCAACCATCCTAGCAAACTAATATACTCAAATGAGTACTTAGAACTACTGAAAACACCCTAAAGAAAGAAGAAATAGAACTCTTTTTAACCCATCGCCTCCCAACATCAACGTGGCCGAAAAACACTGGCCTTCCTGTCACAAAGATGCATGCGAAATAGAAGAAAACAAATATGTTCCAGTAAATCTGGAAGAAAGAAACAAACTGAAGAGGAAAGTGCCCCATTCACAGAAACCAAATGGACCCCAGACCTCAAATTGATCACCACCAGGATAGGAGAGAACATGTTTGAGTACATCAAATTCCTCCAGAACTACTCAATACATTCATTAAGACGTCGCAAATCCCTGGGAACATCACATAATTTTGATGAGTTAACTTGACGAAGTTGACCACAATCTTCCTAGCAAACCAATGAACTATGGGGGAACAAGACTAAACACCCCATTACGAGATCCCTAAGAAGAACAAAAATGAATTACGTCTTTCAATTGAAGAAGACCACCCAATAAAGAAAGAAAAAGAAACAAATAGAGGGAAGTTCAATCAGAAAATCGCCTTCACCCCTTCTATATTTTTACAAAACACATCCATGAATAAGGAAGAGAACCAAATATAATCTCCTTGGAGAAGGATAAACCAATGACTTCTGCATACTCCACTTATAGCACATTTTGAGGACTGAAAAGATATATAGCAAGGATCTTAGAATAAGGATATCACAATTCCTGAAATTTTAAAATAGAAAAAATACCATCAATCAAAATAGATAAAAATGATAAACCCTGGTAGAGAAGGATAAACCAACAATATGGACGAGGAATGTAGTAAAACCTATGTAAAATAGGAAACCCTCTTGAGGGAAAACTAGACCAGATCCCTTAGAGTGAGGCCATTTCAAATCTGCCTACGAAAAAAAATGAATTTCACGTGCTTCAGTTGTTGTTCCTCTAACAAGAACAAAGAAGAAAGTCAAAAGACCGAATAACGTCTTCTAAATGGAAAACTCATTATTTGTTGAAAAGAACAGTATCTTAAAGGCCAACTCGGAATTCGAAGCAGAAAATAAGACAACCGTTATCTTGGTACCAACAACTAACATGGCGCAAAACAAACATGTTACAGCCTTGTTAAGGCACAAAAAGGTATAGCAAGTTCACTAAAAATTGGCATGGAAGAACCAAAATTTAACAGTACTATTTTCCTGAGGGACACGAGCAGAACAAGGACAACTAGTCTTTGCAGGTGAAGCAAGTCAGAGCAGTATAAATGGAAGATACCTGAGAACACGCAAAGAAAAATGTAGGAGTTGCAACCAAATTTAAGTTGAGACAGAATGCCACTTCGCCCAACTGAAGTTTGACACAAACCCCTTCCCTCCAAGAAGAATAATGAACTTCTCTCTGCAGAGCACAGATGTGTAAAGTGGCAAGAATAAATAAAATGGTGCAAGGGAACAAAAAGTAGAGCAAATACCTCAATTTGTGCTAGCTAAAAGCAGAAGTGGACAAAAGAAATTGAGAAGGTATTGCTGCGCAGAAGGTTCAATATTTTTATGGTATTGCTCACTCCACCATAGAGATACACGGGAATCTGATTTTCGAATATTGCAAATTCCTGTGAAATATTAAATAAGATTCAATATTATTTTTTTGGACTGAAAATTAGAAATTAAATACCCCCTAGAAAATGCAATGAATTTTGGGCGCGTTAATTATCATTCCAGTCTACCGAAAACAAAGACGCGAGTTCAGAAAGCCCCCTTCACACAGTTAACTTTTGAAGCTGATCCCGACCGTCCTAGCCAACCAATATACTCAAATGATTACTTAGAACAACTGAAACACCCTAGAGAAAGAAAAAATAGAACACTTTGTAACCCATCACCTCCCCACATCACGTGGCAGAAAAATACTTGCCTTCCCATAACAAAGATGCCTGTGAAAGGACGAAAACAAATATGTTCAAGATGTTCGGGAAAAAAGAAATGAACGTGAATAAAGAAAGTTCAATGAGAATAACCCCCATTCACAGAAAACAAATGAACGGGGTCCTCAAACTGATCACCACCAAGTCACAAGAATATTTTTGAATATTGCAAGTTCCTGAGAAAGTATCAAATAGATGCACTGTCTCGTTTGCAAATCCCAGGAGAACACCACAGGATTTAACATCTAACTTATAAATTCTTTAACAAGGATAAACAGTTGAAAATCAAGTTCAGAAATCCCTTTACCCGGTTAACTTGACGAAGTTGTCCACAATCCTCCTCGAAAACCAATGACCTACAGCAGAGTAGGCCTAACCATCGAGATCCCTGGAAAGGAGAAACGAAATAAATTATATCTTTCAATTGAAGAATACCACCTGGTGAAGAAAGAAAAACAAACTGAAAGAGAGAAGCTCAATCAGAAAACCCCCTTCACAGAAAACAAAAGAACCCAGTCCTAGAAGAACACCACAAGTGCAAGTTCCTGAAAATGTATTCAATGTACTCACCCTTTATATATTTGCATAACTACAGTCTCATAGACAAAAGTAAGGAAGTAGACTTACATGGAAAAATAAAGGAAAAATTCTGCAAAATTGATGAAAAATCGGAAACCCCTAAGAGAAAACCAAATGAAATCTCCTTAGTCAATTGAATTTTGCATGCTTCCTTTTTTGTTTCTGTAACAAAAGGATAGAACTCTTTAGTCATCGAGAAGGAAAGAAGTTTTGAGGCTAGTTAGGATGGAACTCCGTAGAGAAAACTCTCTTCAAAGAAAATGCCTCCTCTGAACTCCAATGTCCTTAAATAAACCATCAAATAACACAAAAAAGACGGCGAAGTAAGGAAATCAAGGATTTTAAAATATGGCAAGCTAGAAACCAAAAGAATTTTAATGGTAATATCTTCCCAAGGGAAATGAGATGAAGGATATCACAATTCTGAAAGTATAACATGGACAAAATGTTGTGTGGACTGCTCCAGCTCTTATTTCGGATCAGATTATGGCTTGGTCGAACATTAAAGGAAAGAAGCAACTTATCAATCTTATTCCGAAAGCTATTATCTGGGCAACGTGGAAGGCGAGAAACGAAATAGTCTTTCTAGACAAAATAAGAACAGCAGAACATATCGTTTTCTCTTCTAAATGTCTCATCTTCCATTGGAGCAGAACTATCCCAGGGGTGAACCTTAGATCTTTTGTCGACTTAGTCGAAAATTGGGAGGCTTTTATGTTCTCTATGTAATTTCTAGCTGTTTTTGTTGTCTTTTTTGCCCCTTGGGGCTCTTGTATCTCCTTTTCCCCTCGGTTCTAATTCAATCAAACTATTCAAAAAAAAACATGGGCAAAGTGTCATTGGTCAAAATAGATAAAGTGATAAACCCTCGTAGAGAAGGATAAACAAACAATAGGGAAGAAGAATGTAGTAAAAGCTATGTGAAATTGGAAACCCCTCTTGAGTGCAAACCAAATCAGATCTCCTTGGAGTAAGGCCAGTTCAAAGTTGGCTATAAAAATCAAAGGAGCATGTTATTCCTCTGGCAAGAAGAAAGAAGAAAGTCAAAAGACAGAAAAAAAAATTTTAATGGCGAACTTATCAATTATTGGAAAAAACGAAAGTTTCGTGGCAAACTCGAACAATATTCCAAGCAGAAACTAAGACAGCAGTTGTCCTTCGTACCAATAACTAACACACCGGAAGACTAAACATTAGCCTTGGTAAGGAACAAGATGGCATAGAAAGATCACTACAAGTTCACATGCAAGACGCAAAAGATAATAGCATAATTTACCTTGTGAAAAAAAAGGATTACAAGAAGAATGGGAGTGGTATTCTATCAGAAAGATGATACCTGGCAAAGAAAATGCATAAACCTTTAGCAATTTTTGATTAAAAAAGACCATCCTCATCCAAAGCAAGAACAAAATGGAAGAGGAAATCTAGACTAGATAACCCCCTTTTTAACCAAAACCAGAAAGCCTAGTCTTTCAAATAAACACCGACTTCCCTGAAAAACATCGAGGAACTTTTTTATAACCTTTATTGCACATTCCAATAGTAACGAAGAATGAAAAACACTTATAATGCACTGAAAATGACCAGGGTAGACAGCACGACACCATCAAGTCGAATTCCTAAATGCAATAGTAAGTTGTCTAACTCTACCAACCCAAGCTGAAATGGCCAATTATCAATCCAGTTCACAACTTCATAAGTTCATGATCTGATCTTCGTTTCCCAGAAAAAATAGATCCTCTAGTATCTTCGAAAAGGCAGAAAAATAAACAAGGAGACTAGGGTATAGAATTCGGGCACGAATTATACAGTGCCACTAAAACTGGAAAAGGAACAAGACTGCAAATACTGATAACATCACCGATATACACATCCACTAAAACTAGACCATTAATCAGTATAAGCTTAGAATCAAACAGCGTGCAACCCATAAGGTAACTTCAATACACAATTGTAAGAACACATACAAACTGCAAACTCAGGAAAGCTATCTAGTGATTCTTTTATCCCTGGAACATGAACTGAATACAAATTTTGGTCCTCTCATACTGTGCCCTGAAACTAGTTAAGGAAACTCTATGCTTAACGTAGAAATTAGATATACCACTAAAAGAAAGAAAATAATCAATTAGACCAGAAAACACCTTCCAAGAAAACCAAATCAAAGCTCCAACCAAATATAGAATCATCTGGCAAACAAACAAACCAACCAAAATAGTATTTCAGATCCTCCAAGAAATAAAAAGGAAAAAAAGGGATTTAGAGCGAACCAAGAACTAGATGGCGAAGGGAACCTTAAATGTTCCTCTTCCGCCTCAGGTAATGGACTACGGTTACCAACAACCGCTTCAATACATATTCCTAACAATAAAGTGAAAAAACATTGTCGTTCAACGCTAAGTAATAATCCAGAAAGAACCAACAGACTAAGCAACTCAACATGGAAACTCCCTCAAGATAGACCAAGTAACAAAAAATAACAAACTCACTCAAGATAGACCAAGTAACTTTTCAGCATGTCAGTCCTAAAACACCAACGGTAAAATGCGCAGGATATGATAATAGATGCCTTTCAAGATGTCCGTAAAGTAAAAAAGGGATTGCTTAGATACCCCTAACAGAAAAATACTACTTCGATGAGTCGGTGTAGAAAGCCCCCTTCCAGAACAAATAGAAGCACTTCGTATGTAAACCTAATCCCCTAGTCAAAAAGATAATACAGAAAGATAGTCCTTGCACCACTTGAAGACATGTAAAGGAACAGTCGTAACGGATTATGCACAAGAAATCTGAAGAAAATACTCATATTTAGCAGATATTCCAACTGGCGCACCCTGGAAACAATTGAATGTCACTGTACATGTAATCCAAGCCTGAAAAAAAGTTCCCGGCGGAAAAATAACTTCCATACAAAGTACCAAATAAAAATTAAATTAAGTTTTTCCAGGGTTCAAGTGTTACTTTTTTCCGTCACAGGAGATGATCCAATTTTTAGTAGCTAACACACCACAATGCAGTTCCTGTAATAAAGTGAAGAATTACAGGTTGATTAAACATTGGAACCATACGAAAACATATACAAATGACGAATATCTAAACAATCAACTAAATCGACTTCAAATAGAAAGTCCCCTTCAAAGATCTACATGTATCCAAGCGCTATAAAACAACAAATCAAGACGAAGCAAGTCCAAGACACGTAATGGGTAGCACCCCAGAACATAAAAAGAAAACTTTTGGAGCCATAACAAAACTTAACTTGAGACAGAAAACCCCCTTCACCCCACTGAAATTTGACACAAAAACCCGCTTTCGTTCAAATAATGAACTTCTCTCTGTATAACACTATAGCTCAGCTGTCCTAGAGTGCCAACAACAAAAAGATGATTGCAAGGTAACAAATAATAGAGCAAAAAATCTCAATTTGTGCTAGTTAAAAACTCAAGTGGAAAAAAAAATTAGCATGGTAATGCTCTTGAATATTTTTATGGTACTGCTTGCTCTATGCCTCCACCAGAGGGATACACGAGAATCATTTCGAATATTGCAGTTTTCTAAAAAATATTGAGTAAGAAAGTACCATTATTTTTGTGGAGAAAAGATCTTTTAAACAACGTCATAAACTAGGAAAAACCCTTGAAACGAAATTATATTCACGTCTCATTGGAGTTCTTCCTACTAAACCAATGAATTTCGCATGCATTAATTACTACTGCTCTGTAACAAAGGGAAAAAACAAAGGACAAAAAACAAAGAAGCAAGTTCAGAAAATCCCCTTCACAATCAATGCTGTTCCCAACCGTCCTAGTAAAGCAATATACTTAGATAGTACTCAGAATTATTGAAAACACCCCAAAGAAAGAGGAAATAGAACGCTTTATAGCCCTTAGCTTCCCAGCATCAACGTGGCAGAAAAACACAAGCCATCCCGTAAAGAAGATGCCAGTGAAAACGACGAAACAAATCTGCAGAAGCGGAAAACAAACTCAATTCTGTGTACATTTGAATTCAATTTATAGATGAATCAAACGACAATTGAAATTTCAAAATTGCATATATATCAAATCTGCAGAAGCAACCAACAAATCAAGAACGAAAATTCAGCCCCATATTATACTAAGACAATCTGTACAGTACACCACATCTGAAACAAATTGTTTATGTTAAATCTCTTTTGAAATAAACATTCATCCAAAACAGTTTTTTCGCTCGGGATTTTAAGCAGTCAATGACAAGAGTAACAAATTTAAAGGAAACAAGTTTGAAGGACCTGAGCATGAATTACACTCCTGCTAAAACTGGACAAGCAACAAGCCTGCAAATACTAGTACAATCACCGGTGTACCAATCCACTAAAACTAGACAATTAATTAGCATAAAACTTAGAAACAAGGTGCAATCAATCAGGTAACTTAAATACACATATGTCTGAACTCTGAACAAATCCGATTACAAGCTGATAAAAGCTATCCAAGATTCTTGACCCCTTCAAAGATGAGCTAGAATAAATTGCGGTCCTCTTACCTTGTACCATCAAAGTAGTGGAAGGAAATTGTACGCTTAACGTTGAAAGTAGATACACTCAAAAAAGGAAGAGAAAAATGAATTAGAACAGAAAACCTCTTTCCAAGAAAACTGAACCAAGCTCCAACTAAATACAGAATCCTCAGGAAAACAAAAAAACAGCTAGAACAATCTCTCGAGTTCCCCACAAATGAGAAACAAACAGGATTTATAGCAAACCAGGTAGATGGCAAAGGGAACTCCATATGTTCCTCATTCCAGCTTCAGGTCGCGTCAATACATATTCCTAAAATTAAAGTCAAAAGACACTGTTGTCCAACGCTTAAAATCAATCTAGGAAGAACAAAAGACTTGCACTTAAGCAAGTAAGAACTTCAGTGGACGGAGAAATTTACATGGCACTGCTCGACAGAAGGTTCATTATTTTTTATGATACTGCTCCACAAGAAGTATACAGGGAATCTGAATATCGAATATTCAGATTCTTAAGAAAAATTAAATAAGATTAAATATTATTGTATTTGACAGAAAATTAGGAATTATATCCCGCATAAAGAAACAACTTTCATAAATATGAAAAGTTGAAAACTCCCTCAGACAGGCAACCCCGATCACATCTCATTGGAACTTGTCCAAGCGGCAATTCCCTAGAAAATGAATTCTGCATGCTTTAATTATCACTCCAACAAAGCTCATCCCAACCAATTGTCCTAGCAAACCAATATACTCAAATGACTATTTAGAACTATTAAAAACACCATAAAGAAAGAGGAAATAAAACACTTCGTAACTCATCACCTCCCAACATTAACGTGCCAGAAAAAGACTAGCCTTCCACAACATAGAAGCCTGAGAGAAAGACAAGAAAATATGTACATCAATCCAAGAAGACCACCTGAAAAGAAACTGATAGAGGGAAGTTCAATCAGATAACCCTCCAAAAAACAAAAGAACTCAGGCCTCAAATGAAACACCACTAGGACAAATGTAAATACTATGTAATGCAACTATGTGCAAGTTCCTTAAAAAACACTAAATAGATTCACTATTTCTATATTTGAATAACTAACACCTCTTTAAAGCAACAACGAAAGATAGGAAACCCCCCTCAATTCACAAAGCAAGGTAATGCATCTCTGGAGTAAGACCATTTCTCATAACCCTGGGAGAGAAAATATGAAACTTTGCATGCTTCAAAAATTATTCCCAACACGGTTAAAAGACAAAAAAACCCCTTCCAAGAAACAACTTGTTAATATTTGAAAGGACAGAATTATAGACGCAAATTTGAACTTCAAAGGAACTTCAGAAGATAAAACCAACAACTGACAAAAAAGAGAACCTCCATTAGGGTATGGTAAAGAAAGATTTTTAAACAACTTGTTTCCCTGAGGAATATGATGAAAGCACAAACAGCGAATCTTTGGGGATTAGTTCTTCTTGATGAAATAACTATATTTAATGTTAGTTACCAACAGAGAAAATTCAAACCCAGCCGTAAAAAAAGAATTCTGTGGAACTTATGTAGAAGAGGAAAACCCCGAAAAGCATAAAATATGCTGCAATGTTTCTGTATGTTGATATGTAATTATGAATTAAATCCCTTACAGAAGGAATCTTTTTAAACGTCACAACTTAGGCCAGATCGCGTCTCATTGAAGTTCGTCAAAATTATAAGTTTAAAATGTAAAATGTAAAATCTGTATTATCTAAATGCAGTGGAATATATATTTATCATGTGTAATAGATAACCCCCTCGAGAACAAACAAATCACATCTCCTCAGAGTATGTCCAATGCAAAGATGCCTGTGAAAATCAAATGAATTTTGCGCTGTTACTCTTGGAAGTTGCAAGGATAAAACCAGAGGAGCAAGAAAAAGGACACAAACAGACTTTAGAGGCGAACTCTTGAGTTCCAGGCAGAAAATAAAAGCCTAGGCCTCCTTGATACTACTAAGAAACACAAAAGATGACCATACTTGTTAGCTTGTTGAGAACGAAAAGGCGTAGCATACATTTTGGTGCTACAAAGAAAAAGAGATATTAATGGCACAACTTACCTGAGGGGCATGAAGAGAACATGATCAACTAGTCCTTCGAAATTAAATGCTCCTTGTAGGTATGAAAAGATCAAATGTTAACGATACAGATAGGTAGACCATCATAGAGAAAGACAATCCAACGCTAACGAAAAAATTTATATAATCCATGGAAGTAGGAAAAGCACCTGGAGGGAACCTAATTATATCTTTGTGGAGTAGGTCCAATTCAAAGATCCCTTGGAAAATCAAATAAATTTCGGCCAAGACTTCTCCGCGTGTATCAAAGCCCTATAAAACAACCGACCACGATGAACAAAGTCCAAAACATGTAAAGAAAAGAAACCTAAACTACAACACTGAATTGTTTTTTCCTAATGGAACTTACGCAGAAAACCCCCTTCATCGAATTGAAACTTGAGACAGATACCTCTCCGAAGAGAACCCATTAACTTCTCTGCATAGACCTGATATGCCATAAAGCATCAACAATTAAAAATGGGTTCAGACAAAATATTGAAGACTATAAAGATGTAAAGCAAATTTCTCTATTTATGCAAGCTAGAAATATAAGAGAAGAAAAGAAATTTAGTTCTCCCGAAGGGCATGAGGGAAGAAGGGAATCAAATTTTGAAATATTAAAGATTACCGAAAAGTATTTGGATGCGTAATTAGGATTTAGGAATTATAACTCCCATGAAAGAAGAATTATATAACATAAATCAGGAAAACCGCCTTTGAAGTTTAAAGCGAAGTAGATCTTGTTCAGTTGGAGTTTGTAAAAGTGAAAAATCTCAAATAAACATCACACGGGAAGCGTTAATTACTTCTCTAACAAGGACAAAAATAAAAATTACGACCATCCCCCGGGCAAACAAATGAACTCAAACGAGAACTTGGCAATTGAATGCTTTGTTACCCAATGCCTCCCCAACATTAGCATGGCAGAATAGGACTTTGCCGTCACAAGACCCCTGAGAAGAACTAAAACACATTATGTCCTCCGATTCAAGATAAGGAATTCTCGAGCAAACAAAAGAACCTCACCCTCTGAAAAAATACCACTAGCACACAAGAGAATAGTTTTATGTGTTACGGGTTCCTGAAAAAAGGATGAAACAGATTCACCATATCTTTATTTGCATAACTAACACCCTCCCTAAATCAACAGTAATGTAGAATACTTTTATGGGGCAATTGAGGATAGGAAACAACCCTCGATTCCCAAAACAACATAATGACTCCCTAGATCAAGTCCAATTCTCACATCCTGAAAAAAAATGAACTTTGCATTCTTCAACAATTCCTCGAAGAAAAAAACAACCGAAGAAGTGCGTTAAAAGGAAGAAACCCACTTTTCAAGATAAACAACTCATTAGTTATTGAAACAGACAATATTTTATAGCCCAAATGGAACTTGACATGACAATACCTGTCAACAACACAAATAAACGTCTCCGTAAACACCATTCATCCTCGAAAACGACAAATAACTCGAAAGAGGACCTCAGTTGTTAAGGGAATGAAAAGATAAAGCAAATTCTTAAAACATGACTTGTTAGAAAGTGAAGTTGTGAAGGATATTTCATAATGCGTTGTTCCCTGAGGACACGAGAAAAACACGAATAGTTGGTCTGTGGGTGTTAGGTACACCTCAAAAAAATATAAAGTAAATTTAACTCTGGGTATTAATAAAAATAATTTTATATTACTTACCTAAAGAGGCGAACCCTCATCCAGAATGATAAAAGCAAAGATGAAGTATGAAATCTATTTGAAATAGGTAACCCAATCTGGTTAACAACCAAATGAAATCTCCTTGGAGTACGTCCTACTCAAATACCCATGAGCAAATGCAATGAGGTTTTGCATGCTTTAGAATTATGGTTCCTCTAACAAAAATAAAAATCAAAAAATAAGCCAAGTCAGAAGACAAGAAACCCCCTTACAAGATGAACAACTCATAA
>BEHA01004716.1:280382-296166 GCA_002897215.1 Eschscholzia californica subsp. californica
AAAAAAAAACAACTCATAAGTAATTGAAAAGGACTTAAGTTCAAAGGAAAATCCAAATGGAACTCAGCCAATAACACAAACGAAGGCATATCTTATGAAATAAAAAGAAACCCAAAACACATATGACACTCAATATACCCAAAAAATCAGTCAGTCAATGTATGGATTTCGCATATTCCTGAGAAGTGTGACATATGTAGAATGTTCTTGTTTTAGATAGGTAAACCTTCATACAAAAGATAAAACCAACAAAATTGTGGAATCTATGTTAAATAGGAAACCATACCCCTAGACAACAAGCCAAGTCACAACTCCTTAGAGTAAGTCAATTTTGAGGAACCCTAGGAATATCAAATGAAATTTCCACGCTTCATTTATTATTCCTTAGAGAACCTTAGAGGCGAACTTGAGAGCAACTCCAGCCAGAAAAGCCTCCCTAATAAACCATTTCCCTTGGACACCTCTCATTCTCAAAACCAGGAAATAACACAAAAGAAGACTGCATATGTTAGGTAATGAAAAGATTTACAGTTGAAAAGTATTAAATAGATACAATTTAGTAGTACTCTTTTCCACGAACAAACTATCCATGGATATTTGTTTATCGATAAAGATAGGTAACCCTCGCAGAAAAGGATAAACCTTCTGTAGAGATGAGTTTAGGTAATCTATGTAAAATAAGAAAACCCCCTCGCGAGAAAATCAAATTATTTCTTCCTAGGCTAGGACAAGTCTAGTTTAAAGGACAAGGAAATAAATATTGCACGCTTCAATTACTATTCCTCTAACAAGGGTAAGAAAGCAAGTTAAGAAAGACTCATTCAGATACAAAACAATTAGCTCCTCGTAGTTGATTCCAGCCCTCCTGCCAAACAACAAAGCAGAATAAATACATAGAACTACCAAAAAGACCACAAAAAAAATAATGCAAGTAGATTTATTTAATGCGACCGCCTTCCCCATGATAATACAGGAATAGCTACTTCTAGTCCGTATCAAACATCCTCCCTGAGAAAAAAATGGCACAGAAATTACCAATTTTTCATTTAAATCGATCATCTTGAGCAAAGTAAAGAAACTAAAGGAAAAATCTGAACTAGACAACCCCCTTTTGATAAGAGAAGAAAGCCCAATCTGCCTCACAAAGACGCCTTTCCTATAGAATATCAAACTTTTTACATTGCATATTTCAGTTTTAAGAAAGAACTAAACTTTCCTATAGAACTTTTTCATCGCATATAATTTAGGGAGAAAACAACAATCAAATCAAGGACATCATCAAATATTCACTTGTGGTTGAAATATATTATTAATAACTTGTCATCAATTACACAGTGGTGTTACACAATATTTCAATAGAAGGATACTATCCCCCATGATAACATTTCATTGAATACACAATAGTAGTCGACTTAATAAAACTTACAGTTTGCCAAAGCTTCCTTGGATGCCATAGAGCAAGTCTTAATAGGAAGAACATAAACCCTTCAGTATTTTAAGGAATTTCAAAAGGTAAAGATTTCTCTGCCCAAGATGATTAACTGAAGTTGTGCTAAAGAAACTTGAAGCTTCCATATTAGCGATAACACATACCACGCATAAGTTACTATACCTGAGAAATCTGATTCAGCAACAAATTCATCTGACAAACAATTTGTGCATTCCGTTCAATTTCTCTTCTCTTTTCTGGTAGTAAATAATTATAAGGGTGTGTTTGTTTGGGTTACAATCTTGGCTTCCTATTCAAGAAACATCCCATAGCATAAAACCCTACCTGCGTCCGAGCAAATAGCATCGTCCCTATTTCTGCGATATTACAGATTAGATTGAAGAAAGAAGAAGAAGAAGATCAGCTGTACACTATTATAAAGGTTACAACTCCTTTGCAGTAGTATTAGTAGGTTTTTAGGGTTTGATTGAGCCGCGCCAATATCACTTGTGCGTTGTGTAACTCATTCAATTCAACAGATTCAGCAGCTTGAATTAGTTGATCTAACTGTGAACAATCAAATTGATGATCAAGAATCAAGAATAAAGGGTCGGATTGTGGTGGAAAATGAGAAGAAGAATTATTAGGGTTTGAATTAGTTTCAAACCCTAATAATTGCTTGATGGAAATTGATGATCAAGAACAGAGGTTTCTTTAGATGATCTTTCTCATTTCTAGTCCTTAGATTGGGATTTGTCTTCCGTTAATTTACGAATAAATTTCCCTCAATGCTTCATCTCACAAACAATTTGTGCATTCCCTGATTAGCAAACCATAATTGTCAATGAAACAATAATCCTATTTGGTATCAAATATAAACTCAAATCCAATGTGAAGTTGAATCAAATAACAATACAAATTTCCGAAATTGCATAGGTATCAAATTTGTTGAAGCAATCAACAGATCAAGAACGAAAATCACAATTAAGAACCATGTCGAAAAATAATGAACAGCATAAACCCTAAGAAGATGAAGAGAGACAAGAGAGAGAGATCGAAGGGCAAGAACGAATGAGAGGATACCGTCTTGATGGCAAGTTTCTAATAAAGTATATGGATTTAGTTGGTCATTCTAGTAGACAAACGGCTTAAAATTTAAATTTGGTGGAGTGGGGGACCTGGCAATTCGACCGTTTGTAATTCTTCTTCTTAATTATAAAGGGTCCGTTTGATTGGTGGGAAAATGGGGTCGGGAAAATAGTTTTCACGGAAAAGTCGATTTTTTAGTGTTTGATTGCGTCACAAGAGTGTGAAATTTAACTGGGATGTTTGATTAGTATTTTCTTTTTTTTTTGTATTATCAGTTGTTTTGTTGACCTTTAGGGTCTTTTCATTTGTGATCTTTAGGATCCTTTCATTTTTTTCTATCTTTTTTTGTCAGAGTCTAGTCCAATTTCTTTCTTATTCACGAGGTACTTTGCATTTAAAGGTATGCAACTCTCATGAAGTTGGAAGAGAGAAATAACAATTTCATCCATGTAAACAAATGTGATTTTATATCACTTATGAATGGAAGTCGATTCCCGTGGCTTCAAAAAAAAAAAAAAAAGTGTGTGAAATCTGATTTCTCATGGTAAAAAATAGTGGGAAAAGAACCCAAAATAATTTACCACCAAAAAGGTGGTAAAATGGAATTCCCACACTCTGGCTATTTCTTCATTTCGTTCTCTTATGTCCCGAGACTCCCGACTCCCTCTCTTCTCGTTCTTAAACGACTACCTCTTCCTCTTTCTGACTTTTCATCTTAGATCTCTCTCTCTCTCTATTTCTTTGCAAGTTTCCCCATCTCTCCCTTTCTCTCAATCTGCCGCAACTTGTATTAATATTTCTCTCTCAATCGGCCTCTTGGAGAATCTTGCACGAGCCTCATCACTGTCGTAGACCGATTAACCAAATCCTCATCATCAATATCAAATATAGTTTCTTCACCATCACCTCCTTCAGAATTTTCATCACCATGAAATCCAGGTTAAGATAGCTTCCATGTATGAACCCTAATATGAAATTGGGAAAAAATTGAAACCCTAATTAGAAATTTGGTAGCAAACTCGAACTTAATGTGAAATTCACATCAAAGACCATCACGAATTTAAACAAGTTAATTCTCATACAATAGTTTTGGAGAAGATCAGGTTAAGATTGCTTCCAATTAAAATTGCTTTCAGGTTCAGATTATTACTACTTATCAATTGCTTCCTACTACACTGTTAATAAGTTTTGGAAGCAATCTTCTTCCTCCACACTGTAGACGGTGAGAAGTCTACGGGTCGGAAGTCAGAAGGTCGGAAGCGTGAACGTCTTCTGGAATTCCAAACGTCGAGTTCTTGATTGATGGGCACCAGCAACGTGTGAAAGAAACCTGCAAAAGAAGGTGAACAGACACAAACAAACCCGTGAAGGCTTGGGGGGACACCGGGATGGTGCCTGCCAAGGGCCCTCCGACGGTCAAGTCAGCAAAGTATTACAATGAATAATAAATAAAAAGCCGAGGGTATAACCGTTGATGTATAATCGGAGAGTGGCTAGGCTCGTAGGGTGACCGGAGTTCGAATCTACGGGAGTGAAATGATCAGAAGTATGAGAGTAGATGTTACCAGTAGCGTCGAGCAAGAAGAAGGTTGTGATCTCCTCGAAGACGTCTGGAAGCGTCGAGCAGGAAGCGTCGAGCCGGAAGCGTCGAGGAGGAAGCGTCGAGTCGGAAGCGTCGAGCAGGAAGCGTCGAGCAAGGATAAGCTTTAAAACCCTTGAGGCGTCTAGTAGTGTCGACGACCAGAACCAGGTGAACTTGTATGCAAAATGTCTCGAGGATAGTCGAAGAACAGAGAGCGAGTGGAGAAAGAAGTAGTATGGGTTGCTTTGCTCTGCTTTCAATGTGTTTTTTCTCCTCCCTCTGAAGTGAAAGAGCTCCTCTTTATATAGGCGTGAGGAATGATCCGTTGGGAGGAGTAAATGCTGACCGTTACGGAGTAAGTGCATGGCAAGATACCTGGGATATGGTGACGTGTACACTAGCTGTACATGCACAACGGTTGTGCATGTTCTCTGGCAACTACTCTGATTGTGCATGCGCATGGTCTCACATTTATGTGAGACGTTACCATGTTATGCATGTCATTGATGGGGGATAATTGTCTCTGAGGCTACGTTGACCAAGCTTGAGATCTATGTCATTATGGGCATATGTGACATGTCGAGGATCTCATCGTCAAATGATCTTTAACACGTGGTGCATGCAGATCTAGACGTGTCAAGCGCCAGACGTGTGGAGACTCAGGCGTGTGGAGTTCTGTGCACGTGGAGACTCTTTGCACGTGGTTGGGCTGGACACGAGTTTTAGGGTCTAGGCGACGAGGTCCCATTAAGAGACTTCTGGGCTGGGCGCGAGAGTGTTGCGCTGGGCATGACGTCTTAATGGGCGCTTTTGGTGTCGAGGGCCCTGGTGTGGATTTTGGTCAACACAGTTTGTCCCCCACTCTCTAAGTAAATATTTTATTTTCTTAGAGAGTAGATGCGTATCCGAAGAGGTGGCCTCGTAAATCGGATAGATCCCGTGTTAGTCGCATGGGCTCAGATAACAATATGGAACTGCTTTGTGCGGGTCAATCAGGAACTTTGCTCGGAGTTAGCGAACGCGGTGTGTGTCCTCTGTGCGACGAACTGGGATTGAAGACTTCTCCATACTGTTGGGTAGTGTGGAGGGTATTTTTGCGCTGCCGGACAGCTTGGGCGCCACGCTGCCGGACAGCGTGGGGGGCGTTTCCGCGCTGCCCGACAGCGTGGGGGGCGTTTCCGCGCTGCCGGACAGCGTGGGGGACGTCTCCGCGCTGCCGGACAGCGTGGGGGACGTCTCCGCGCTGCCGGACAGCGTGGGGGACGTCTCCGCGCTGCCGGACAGCGTGGGGGACGTCTCCAAGCTTTCTGGCAGCGTGGGGGATTTCTCCACGCTGCCAGACAGCGTGGGGGACCTCTCCACGCTGCCGGACAGCGTGGGGGACCTCTCCACGTTGTCTGGCAGCGTGGGGGACGTCTCCACGCTGCATGGCCGCGTGGAGGATACGTCCACGCTTTCTGGCAGCGTGGAGGACTTCACTTCGTTGGTGGCACGGGGCCGAACCTCGTTGTCTCATGGCGCGGCGTCGTCCGCGCCGAGTGGTATCGTTCGCGCCGAGTGGCATCTGAGCCGATCGCGTCCGGATGCATGGGAGATTGTTTTCTGCTATGGCGTAGAAATTGTAATTGTTAGAGCACGCAGGGTGTCTCCTCTGTTATTCCTTGGCGCAGAAAGTTCTTTGAATTTGGCGACTTGTAAAGTTGCGACATGTGGATGCCCATGAACCCGTTACTTCGTGTTTGTCTTTTCGCTTAATATGTTTGTTGATACTAAGACTTGTAGATCTTGACATGTATACTACTTTTCTTATGCATGTGAACATGTAAACTTGTAGTACACGTAGGTGCACACGTGAACTTGGAGTACATGTAGGTGTACAAGTAGACTGGTAATGCGCGTACATGTACACGTAGACTTGGAGTACACGTAGGTGTACGCGTAAACTTGGAGTACACGTAAGTGTACGCATATACTTGTAATGCGCGTAGATGTACACGTAGACTTGAAGTACAGGTGGGTGTACGCGTAGACTTGGAGTACACGTAAGTGTATGCGTAGACTTTGTAATGCGCATAGAGGTGTACACGTACTCATAAGGAGGATGCGTGTATGATGCCTGGCGTATATCTGTTCATAAATGAGAAAAAATTATTCAACCTTTAGGTAGTATAGAAAATACCTCAAGTTAATGTGGTTCGTCTGTACGTGCTCTTGTTTTGTAAAGAGGGATGGTGTGTTTACTCCACGCAAGTACGGGAATGTTCCGTTCAAATGGCGGGATGCTAGTGAGTGTTGTTTGTATGATCAGTTCGTCTTCACATGTTTCACACGTTCGTCTTCACATGTTTCACACGTTCGTCTTCACATGTTTCACACGTTCGTCTTCACATGTTTCACACGTTCGTCTTCACATGTTTCACACGTTCGTCTTCACATGCACATGTTTCACACGTTCGTCTTCACATGTTTCACACGTTCGTCTTCACATGTTTCACACGTTCGTCTTCACATGTTTCACACGTTCGTCTTCACACGTTTCACAAGTTTCACACGTTTCACACGTTTCACAAGTTTCACACGTTTCACATGTTCGTCTTCGTCTTCACACGTTTCACACGTTTCACACGTTTCACACGTTTTGTTCCACGTGTTTTGTTTCACATGTTTTGCTCCACGTGTTTTGTTTCACCTGTTTTGTTCCACGTGTTTTGTTTCACGTGTTTTGTTCCACGTGTTTTGTTCCACGTGTTTTGTTCCACGTGTTTTACTCTGACATCTGCTCTGTGTAATGTAGAATTAGCAGACGGGAATTTGCAAAGGTTTTCTCGTAACGATCAGATAGTCAGGCTCTAGAATTTCTGGGAGGAGCCCGCATTGAGGAGGAGTTGGAGAAGGTTGGTTTTCGGAGAGACTGAGTCCGCAGCTCCTAGACGTGCACAGGGTACGTGTTCTGCTTTTTGCGTTCATCAGCTTTCTCCATGCGTTTCCTCCGTGTGTGTAGATGTTTTCTTCAGCTGTTTCCTTTGTTTCTTACAGGTGGAAACATGGCTCCAAGACAGAGTTTGAAGGTACCATCAGCTAAGGAGGTGGCCTCCAAGAAGAAAATTCCAACGAAGAAGCCGAGGGTCGAAACGTCTCCTGAGCGTGTGCTCGTTCATCCCCCTACTTCTGGTGTTGGGCCCTCTTCCTCGAGAGTTAATATGCATGAGGCAGACTCTGGAGCGATGCACGTGGATTTCTTTCTTTGCTTGTCTGTTTTTGTTTCAGTACTAGTTTGTTGGCTTTCGTGAATGGGTGAGTTTTTGCCCCATTCTTTTTAAGTATTTTGACTTGAACTTGGTGAGACGTTGATTCTCACTTGTTATATTCTGAATGAAGTAATTTGTTTACGCTTGCACTGTGCACACAAGTTGTGAATGTTCTTTGTATGAGCAAACGGGTTGCCTTTTATAAGTCGTGCTGACTTATGTTTTATAGATGTGGAGCATGCCGAATCTGTGCAAGTATTTTGTGCATGTAAAAAGACAAGCAGAAGTAAGAGACTTAGACTTTAAGTGAATTAATACCTCAGGAAATTCTTTATTGATACGTGTGAAGTTTTCGTACATTAGTACGAGTACAAGACAATCGGGTTGTCGTATGTAACCCTTTTACAGGAAGGGTAGCAATCGGGTTGCCGAGTACATGTAAAGAAAATAAGCAATCGGGTTGCCACTTTGTCGATGCTTGCGAATGTAGGCAGACAAACGGATTGTCTTGTAGTTGAGTTTGTTGTACATTCACACCTGGTTTGTGTTGTCTTTTCATGCGTTTTTATTGCTTCTTCATCTGTTGCTTCTTCATATGTCTTTACGTGCATTTCTTCATCTGTTGCTTCTTCATATGTCTTTACGTGCATTTTATTGCTTCTTAAACTGTTGCTTTTTCCCACATCTCTTTGTCCTGTGAAAATACATCATGAGTGTGTCCCCCCAGCCTAAGTGTAGTACTGAACTTTGTGCTGGACTTAGGCTATGTTAACCTTCGGCAAGAGGTGTTTTCGATTTCCTGTGGGGGAAGAAACAAGTGGTCAATGGCATAGCCATTGACCCTCCGACGCTCAAGTTAGTCAAGTACTAAAAGAGAAGCGAAAGATGGAATATTTGAGTTTAGAGTGCGAAAACTACTTCCCATTTCCTCTCGACATGTTCTTGTGAGCGTGAAACGTGTACTGGTGTGAAAATGTTTTTACCTACACAATTTCTGTTGAGGGGCTATAGTCGGTGGAAATCCCACCGACTCTCCGATGCCTAAGTCAGTACATGTACAAGTAGGAGAGAAAACAAAGAAGTAACAATAGAGTTTAGAAATTATACAGTTTGAGATGCACGGCATTCCAACTGTTGTTTATGTCACGTCCATCTTGTGCTTGAATTTTATACGCGCCTTGTCCTACCACTTTAGTGATCTGATACGGGCCTTCCCAAGTGGGTGCAAGTTTTCTTTGGTGTTCTGGAACACCTTTCGAAGTACCCAATCTCCTACCTTAAACGTTCGAGCTCGTATGTTTCTGTTGTAATGACGTGCTACTTTCTGTTGGTAAGCTGCATTTCTAATGGCTGCCATATCACAAATTTCATCGAGCGTGTCGAGATTGTGATTGAGTTGTTGCCAGTTACTTTCTTCTTCTGTCCATTGGTAACGGGTAGAAGGAAGTCCTGCTTCTGCTGGTATGACGGCTTCTGAGCCATAAGCGAGTGAGAAAGGAGTTTCTCCTGTTGGAGTTCGAACAGTGGTTCTGTACGCACATAAGACTCCTGGTAGTTCATCTGCCCAGGCGCCTTTGGCTTTCTTCAATCGTTTCTTTATTGTGTTCATGATTGTTTTGTTGGAAGATTCAGCTTGTCCATTTGCTTGGGGGTATCTCGGAGTTGAGAAGTTTAGTTTGATCCCCCATTCTTTGCAAAAATCTTGAAAGTCGAAACTAATGGATTGCAAACCGTTGTCGGTCACAATTTCTTTTGGAACGCCAAACCTGCAAATGACATTCTTCCAAATAAAACTTTTTACCTCTCTATCTCGAACTTGGTGGAATGCTTCTGCTTTAATCCATTTGGTGAAGTAGTCCGTCACAGCTAACATGTACACCCGTTGTCCAGGTGTTGTAGGAAGTTTTCCTACTATGTCCATCCCCCATTTCATGAATGGCCAAGGAGATAGTATTGAGTTGAGACGTTCTGGGGGGAGATGAGATGTGGGTGCGAAGCGCTGACAACTATCACACTTTTTTACGAAGTCAATGCAATCTGACCTCATAGTTAGCCAATAGTACCCGGCAGTGAGTACTCTAGTTGTTAGACTGCGTCCTCCGGAATGATTCCCACATTCTCCTGCATGTAATTCAGTGAGGACGTACCTGGCCTCTTGTGGGGTGATACACTTGAGATAAGGTCCTGAGTATGACCTCTTGAGTAGTTGTCCATCTAGGCTGGTGTATCGGGCAGCTTTAGCACGAATCTTTCTCGCTTCTCCTTTGTCTTCTTTGTTTGAATTGAAGAACCGAGGTTAGCGAGCGCATCAGCGTGTCCATTCTCTAGACGAGGTATCTGTGTTATGTTCATTTCTTTGAAGGACGTTTGTAACTCTTTTACGTGAGCAAGGTATGTCGTCATTTTGGCGTCACGTGCTTGATAAGTTCCCTGTAACTGGTTGACAATGAGTTGGGAGTCTGACTTAACGTCTAATCTCTGGATTCCCATTTCTTTTGCAAGTGTAAGCCCAGCTATAAGTGCCTCGTATTCAGCTTCATTGTTTGTTGCTTTGAATGCACAACGAATAGCTCGTTGTACTAGATCTCCTTCGGGAGAAGTCAGAGCTATCCTCAACCCTACACCGTTCATGTTGCTTGAACCATCTACTGATTGGTTCCACTTCTGTTCGCTTTTGTCGGTTAAGCACAACAGCTCTTTCTCTGCCTGTATTAGTATGTTAGGTGAAAAATCAACAAGGAAATCAACTAATACCTGTGATTTGATGGCGGTCCTTGGTTGGTATGAAATGTCATACTCACTCAGCTCCACTGCCCACTTGGTGAGACGTCCAGAAAGTTCAGGCTTGTGGAGAACATTCTTTAGAGGAAATGTCGTAACGACCACTATTGAGTGACACTGGAAATAAGGTCTGAGTTTACGAGCAGCAGTAACCAGTGCAAGGGCAAGCTTTTCTAACCGGCTGTATCGGGTTTCTGCGTCTTGAAGTGATTTGCTCACGTAGTAGACTGGAAGTTGTTTTTTATCTTCTTCTCGTACCAGCACAACGCTTACTGTTGTTTCCGCAACTGCCAAATAAATGTAAAGTTTCTCACCTTCTTTGGGTTTTGAGAGTAGAGGTGGTGAGGTCAGGTACGCTTTGAGTTGTTGAAGTGCATCTTCGCATGCTGGCGTCCACTCAAAGTTTTTTGACTTGCGTAGGGTGGCGAAGAAGAGGTAGCACTTTTCAGAAGATTTCGATATGAAGCGACTGAGTGCGGCGACTCTCCCTGCTAATTTCTGCACGTCTTTTACGCAAGTGGGAGATGGAATGTTCATGACTGCTTGTATCTATTCTGGGTTGGCTTCGATTCCTCTTTGTGTCACCATGTAACCTAAGAATTTTCCTGAGGAAACACCAAATGAACATTTAGCAGGGTTTAGTTTCATGTTATACCTTTTGAGGACGTCGAAGGCTTGGCGAAGGTGATCGAGATGTTGTTCCGCTTCCAATGACTTAACCAACATGTCGTCTATATACACTTCCATCGTATCCCCTATCATTTCAGCAAACATTCGGTTGACGAGCCTCTGGTAAGTGGCTCCTGCGTTCTTCAAGCCGAAGGGCATTACTTTGTAGCAAAAGATGCCTCTTTCTGTCACAAAGGCAGTTTTCTCTTGATCATCAGGATGCATCAAGATCTGATTGTACCCGGAGAAGGCATCCATGAAACTGAGGAGTTCGTGTCCAGATGTAGCGTCGACCAGCATGTCAATATGTGGCAATGGAAAAGAATTTTTCGGACATGCTTTGTTGAGGTCGGTGAAATCGATGCAGACTCTCCACTTACCATTCTTCTTTCTTACCACTACTACATTAGCGAGCCAGTCCGGATAGTTGACTTCGCGTACTGATCCGATATCGATCAATTTCTGAACTTCTTAATTGATAACTCTATTTCTCTCTGGAGCAAACTTCCTCCTTTTTTGCTTGACAGGAGAAAAACTTGGGTCGACCTGCAATTTGTGAACTATGATTTGAGGATCAATACCTGTCATGTCAGCGTGTGACCATGCGAAGCAGTCATGGTGAAGCGTGAGGAATTCTACTAGCTCTTTTTTTTTATAATGATAAGCGGGAGGTGCCCGAACCGAATACAAAGGAATAAGAATTCAAAAAACAGCAAAGAAATCAAAATTACATCAAATCATTAGCCCCACCCTTTCCTCATCCGCACTGTTCCTCTCGAGTCCGCATTAACAATATTGACTAATTCCGCCGGTAGTTGACTAATATTCAAGTGAGTTACACCCGGTCCAAGCTTCATCTTCGACAAGAAATCAGCAGCCTGATTGGCTTCTCTATAGACATGAAAAACCCGAAAACTCCGAAATTGGCTCCGAAGCCTCTGAACTCTCTTCCACGAATGCCTTGCCCTCCATGGTAATCTCTTATGTGGTTTTGCAAGAAGTAACTTGATATTCATCGAGTCAAGACCAAGTTCAACGTCCTGCAGTCCGGCACTAAGTGCTAACTCCAATCCCAACTCAACACCTTGCAGCTCTTGTATGAAGATAGTCTGTTCATCAACCTGACCTGTGGCTGCTCTGACAACAATCCCCTCCGAATTCTACTAGCTTTTCTCTGAGCGTAGGATTCAGTCTTGAACCGATCTATATTTTATGATCCGTTAGCTCTGGGTGAATCTGTACTTCATCCAACTCCTCCATAGTTGGCTTGTCAGGGTCACTATGGAGTAGTTGTTCTGTCTGTAATTGTTATAAGGGAGCTTTGGGCGTCTTCAAGGTGTTTTTGTAGCAGTTTCGAGACGTGCTATGTTCGCCTTTGACTTCACGTACCCCCACGGAGTAGGGAACCTTATAACTTGGTGGAAGGTTGATGGGACCGCCCTCATGTTGTGGATCCAAGGACGTCCAAGTATGATGTTATAGGCAGAGGGACTGTCGAGTACAACGAAGGTTGTACTCATGTTGATTCCACCTGCAAAAACAGGTAAAGAAATTTCGCCGAGCGTGTACTTTTGCTCGCCGCTGAAACCGATGAGAATGGTGGGTCGGCGACATACACTCGTTTCTTCCAATCCCATTCCTCGCAATGCATGTAAAAACAACACGTTAGTAGATGAACCATTATCGACAAGTATTCTTTTAACAAGAACATTAGAAATAGTAAGTGAGATAACGAGAGCGTCATGATGAGGGTTGACGAGCCCTGATGCTTCATTGTCTGGGAAGCTGAGAACTTGGTCTGTGAAGACAGGTGAAGACGTTTTAGACGAGTGAGCGTCTGGGTTGGCCGCTACACGTGCACTTCTTTTGGCGGCTGAATGACTGACTCCGCTTACTTCTGATCCTCCTGTGATAACCAAACATGTTTTTGTTGGAGTTGGTTCCTCTGGTTCCTTTGGATGAACATCTCTTTGGGCTATAGTATTTTTCCCTTTATCTGTCAATAGGTCAGTGAGGTGACCTCTCTTCAAGAGTTCAGCTACTTCTAGTCGAAGGGCTATGCAATCAGCGGTCATGTGCCCGTGGTCAGCGTGGAACTCACACCACTTGGTATTGTCTCTCTTATCACTAGGAGTTTTTGTCTTGGCGGGCCATCTTACTACATTGCCCATTCCTTTCATTACAGCGACTACTTCGACATGTTCAATGTTGAGATTGTATTCTGGAATTTTGGAGCGAACATGCGCTTGATTTCTATCACTTGGACGCCCAGAGGGGGTGCTGAATGGTTTCCTGTTCTCCCTCGACAAGGGTCCTCTGGATGTTGGATATGGTTCTGCATGTCGACGATCGGGCCTTCTGTCGGACTGTCTAGAGCGTCGATCACTGCTTCTTCCTTCATACGAGTATGACCTGTTTCGGTGGGCTTCGTCTTCTTCCCAACGAATTTCTACCCACGCCCTTGCTAACACGTCTTCCATTGTAGTGCAGTTGAACTTTGTGAGTTTTTTGTAAAGCTCTCCATCTGATAGAAGACCTTTTCTGAAGGCGTCCACGGCAGTTTCCTGGTTACAATAAGGGATAGATACTTTCTCCCTGTTAAATCTTCCCACGTAGTCACGTAGTGGTTCTCCTCTTCTTTGGTGGACTCGGTACAAGTCACCAGAAAGTTTTTCCAACTTTTTGCTGCTGGCGAATTGTTCGACAAAAGTGTCCGTCAACTGGGCAAACGACGCAATCGAGTTATTTGGGAGGTTTGTGTACCACTGCAATGCTGGTCCAATGAGACTAGACCCAAAACTTTTGCATATGCAGGCTTCACGTAGGTCTATTGGAATAGCTGTTGTGAACATCCTCTGTTTGTAAGAGGCAATGTGGTCATCTGGGTCAGATGTACCATCATACATCTTCATGTTCGGGAAAGAAAACTTCTTTGGCATCTCCACCAACGCAATAGCATCGACGAAGGGCGAGTCAGCGTAACTGTGAGGAAGACTCTTTTTGAAAGGAGTGGGCATTCCTGGAATACGTGTAATCAATGCTTCCATCTCTGCCAATTTCTTTGCCATTGCCTGTTCTAAAGGAGTACCTGTAAACGCAAACGGAAGCGAATCCGAAGATACATTAACTTGAGTTGATCCGTTTGTCATAGGATACATAGTAGGTAAAGTATATGGGGAGAGAAGAGTAAAAGGGGGTAGTAGTTGGAAGAGTTTGGTGCGTGTGCTGGGAGACACGTAATGGTGTGACAGGAGTAGCGGTAGGGACTGGAGTTGATCCTCCAGCTGTTACAGGAACTTCTTGACTCGAGGGGCCTGCTCCTTCTGTACTTGTGGGAACTGGTCTGACATTTCTCGAGGTATGAATTCTGGAACCTCCTGGAGTCATCATAGAAAGTTCGGTAATTTTTTCCTGGAGTAATTGGTTCTCTGCTCTAACCAACAGGTTCTCTTCTTCCAACGCTTTGAAGAGTTCAGAGTTCTCTCGTACTTGAGCGGTAAGTGCAGCAAGTTGAGCAGAAACGTCAAGAGGAGCAGATGTCATGTTCTCTTCCATTTGGCCGATTGTCTTCGTTGTTAGTTGCTGAGGCCCCACGATGGGCGCCAAACTGTAGACGGTGAGAAGTCTACGGGTCGGAAGTCAGAAGGTCGGAAGCGTGAACGTCTTCTGGAATTCCAAACGTCGAGTTCTTGATTGATGGGCACCAGCAACGTGTGAAAGAAACCTGCAAAAGAAGGTGAACAGACACAAACAAACCCGTGAAGGCTTGGGGGGACACCGGGATGGTGCCTGCCAAGGGCCCTCCGACGGTCAAGTCAGCAAAGTATTACAATGAATAATAAATAAAAAGCCGAGGGTATAACCGTTGATGTATAATCGGAGAGTGGCTAGGCTCGTAGAGTGACCGGAGTTCGAATCTACGGGAGTGAAATGATCAGAAGTATGAGAGTACGTAGATGTTACCAGTAGCGTCGAGCAAGAAGAAGGTTGTGATCTCCTCGAAGATGTCTGGAAGCGTCGAGCAGGAAGCGTCGAGCCGGAAGCGTCGAGGAGGAAGCGTCGAGCAGGAAGCGTCGAGCAAGGATAAGCTTTAAAACCATTGAGGCGTCTAGTAGTGTCGATGACCAGAACCAGGTGAACTTGTATGCAAAATGTCTCGAGGATAGTCGAAGAACAGAGAGCGAGTGGAGAAAGAAGTAGTATGGGTTGCTTTGCTCTGCTTTCGATGTGTTTTTTCTCCTCCCTCTAAAGTGAAAGAACTCCTCTTTATATAGGCGTGAGGAATGATCCGTTGGGAGGAGTAAATGCTGACCGTTACGGAGTAAGTGCATGGCAAGATACCTGGGATATGGTGATGTGTACACTAGCTGTACATGCACAACGGTTGTGCATGTTCTCTGGCAACTACTCTGATTGTGCATGCGCATGGTCTCACATTTATGTGAGACGTTACCATGTTATGCATGTCATTGATGGGGGATAATTGTCTCTGAAGTTACGTTGACCAAGCTTGAGATCTATGTCATTATGGGCATATGTGACATGTCGAGGATCTCATCGTCAAATGATCTTTAACACGTGGTGCATGGAGATCTAGACGTGTCAAGCGCCAGACGTGTGGAGACTCAGGCGTGTGGAGTTCTGTGCACGTGGAGACTCTTTGCACGTGGTTGGGCTGGACACGAGTTTTAGGGTCTAGGCGACGAGGTCCCATTAAGAGACTTCTGGGCTGGGCCCGAGAGTGTTGCGCTGGGCATGACGTCTTAATGGGCGCTTTTGGTGTCGAGGGCCCTGGTGTGGATTTTGGTCAACACACACACTGTTAGTAAGTTCTAGAGAGAGAAAATGCAAGTTCCAAAGGGGGATTAAAAGAATTGAAATAGGATATGGAGATGAAGAAGTAGCTGATCGATTTGGTCTTGAAACCGGTATGATTTATGTTACCTGATTGAACCAGAAATGTATTTTGATTATTGAAACCCTAAT
>BEHA01004716.1:304768-335137 GCA_002897215.1 Eschscholzia californica subsp. californica
TGAGTCTGCCTGAAGACGATAAACTTAGCGCTAGTTGGGAGGCAACCCAAGCACTTGGTAGGTTTTGGGGCACCGGTATCTGGTAATATCCTTCCTTCACCCTTCTATTTGTTTTAACATCTCTCTTTGTTCAATTTTAGAACATTGAGGACAATGTTCGGTTTAAGTTTGGGGATGGGGGGTACAAAAATTTGTCCCTTATTTCAAAATGCAAGAGGATTCAAAATTCAAAAATTTTGAGTCGATAGAATTATGTGAGGCTAGTTGAGGATTTTTAGCTTGTTAATAGCTTTAGATCTTAGTTGTTATGCTATTATTGTCCAAAGATTTTGTCACGAATTTCGAGCCTTAAGGTTATTTGTTACCTACTATATAAGTGACGAGTTAGCACTACTACGAGAACTAGACTAATCATTAGTGGAGATTTAACTCAGTGAGGATTTCTGAGCCTTTTAATGTCCTTCGAGTGATCTCTTCTACATAAACTCCGAGTAGAATGACAAGCTACTCAACCTCGCAATTTTTAGAAAAACTCATTTGATCTCGTGAGTTTAAATTCTTCAACCACTGAGGGTGTCATCAGGAATGCGAATAAACCTTATTCTTGTAGTATGAGAAACTAGATTAACAGTACCATAGTAGAGGATAACAGATCATATCACCATACCACTTATTCCAAAAGAATTGTGAGAGGAAGACAATCAATATAGGAAAGGAAGAAGCAGTGAAGATCTTCGATGAAAAGATGGTTGAAATAAAAAAGACAAACAAAAGGAGAAAGAAAGAAAAAAAAAGGGGTTAAAACCACACGAAGATGAAAAAGAAGAAATTTTCAAAGGAGTAAAGTTCCGATGATATCAAAGAGTCTATTTCCTCAGAAAACCTAAAATTCCATTTTGACATCATATCTGTTATCTCTAGGATGGTACTGTTAGATAGTTAATCAGGTGAGAAGATGAGTGAGCTTCCCCTTCCTTAGTAAAGTGGTTGAATTCCTTCCATGAGATTGTTCCTTCTAAAATTTTAGTCCTTCTTAAAATCATGTGTTGAGTCCATTTCCATACTCATACTCACACATGCGAGTAAACCATTCTGAGTGACTTTTATTTCTGAGTGTATGTCCGTGAGGCTGAAGTCTAGGCGAAATGTATTAGGATAGGGATTGAGGTTTTGCTTTCTTAGATCTGAAATGGTGCTCATATTGGCTAGCAACGGATACTTTGAGTCTAGATTACTAGTGAGAAAATTTTAGTACTTGAATAGTGTCTCAAACTTTGATTTTCTTCTATTAACTTTCTAAAGTCTGACGTTGGGTGAACTAGTTCTATTTTGACTCCTCTTAAAATCTAAATAGTTTGAATCCTATTGTATTTTGGAATATGAATTTTGTGGGTATATTCACTGGAAACCCTCACGAGACACAACTCGTCCACTAGGGGAAACCTAGGGTTTAACGTCTTGTTGCACGTGCTAAGTGCAATCGCGATTGCCTGCGAAAGTGAGTTAGGGTTTTATTTTTCTTTTCTTAGTATAGTATTTTTCTGTTTTGCTCGAGGACTAGCAAAATATAAGTTTGGGGATGTTTGATGAGTACGTAAAGTACTCCATTTTTTTGCTTTATTTTATAGTCTTTACATGTTAATTTTGATGGAGTTAATTAAATTTCATGGTTTTGTAGGAAACTCCCAAAAAGATAAAGAAGTTACTAATACAAGAAGTTCCTAAAGATATTAAGGTAGATATATGAATTGGTAACTATAAAGAGTGAAGTTGGTGAAGAAAATGGTTTGTTTAAGGTGCATTTCGCAAGAAGACATTTGTTAGGGGCTAAATGCTAAATAGTGAAAGGATGAAGGGTTGGATCAGCTCTAGCAGAGCTAACACTCAATCAAAGGAAATATCCAAGTCATGAACATCAATCAGCTCTGGGGTACTGACAGTAAGACAGAAGTCCACCAAACGGCCACGGTCTAGGTAAGGTCCAAAGAGCTTTACGATACAGCTCTGGGACAGGTAATACTTTCGACTTCTGGCCTTCAAAGAAAAACACATGAGTTACTTCTACTCCTTAGTCTCTCTACTTTCAACTAAGGAGTGGCGGGACTCATGATGATGCATAAAATGTCCAGACGTTGACTAACGTCTGAAGAGTCAAAGATCAGACAAGAAGTCTCTCGGAACAGCTCGGCTTAAGGCAGCAGGACAGCTAAAACCCCTGATGGTCTACCACACATTCCCACAACAGGGTGGTCGGTAAGAAGAAACCAGCTCTCCACAAAACGCCCTTGGCATGGACAGATCAGCCCTGGGGTTTCTAAAAGAATAAGGGGGTTCTCCACAGGTTCGACCCATATCTTACGCCCAGAATTGGGAAGATATCAGCGCTGCGCGACCTAATGACTTAATCCCCGACTTTCCAGAAAGATCTCAGTCGGTTACACATCTGGAAGTGTTTAAGCCCAGTTGGACTCCACGTATCTAAAGGAGGAAACTTCTCCTTTAGAATCTATCACTCCGGCAAGATATCAACGAAAAGTCTCACTAACCATCAAAAGAACCATGGTAAAGAATAGAAGCATCAGAGTTGCGCTATTAGGCATATTTATAAGAGTCACTATGGACAGGCACAACCACCGAAGCGTCGCGATAAATGGAAAGACAAAGGTCAATAAATCTAAATACAAAAAAATAAGGAGATAAAGTTGAGGAGATGTCCTTCGACCTAAAACCCAACAAAAGCAAGACGAAAAGGTAACCCTTTATTAATTCTTAGGAGAGGTCTATTACAGAAGAAATTGCAGAAAAAGACTCAGCAGCTACTACGGGCATACGGGTCTATTATAGAAGAAATTGTAAAAAATGTGGATACAAACCCCACAAAAAGAAGTTGAGAGCAAGAAACAAACAAAAGAACGCGGAAGGATAGAAGATCCAACTGCGCAATTCGACAAAGAAGAGCTGAGAGGTCACTAGGAACCACCTTCTAAAGAAATGCCGAGGCAAGAAGACAACCTAGGAAAAAATAACCCTATTCCGCCATCACCTTCTCCTCTGCACCCCAGCTGGAGGCGCTACTGGGAATCACGCTTCCTTGTGGAATCTACCAAAATGGCACATAGGGTTACCACGGCCATTATGGAGAAATCCACCTTTTACCACAATCATTATGGAAAACGCCCCTCAAACAGGTAACAAGTATGAATTCAAACAGAGGCCTTATCTCAGGTCTTTAATGCAAACACGGGCTAAAGAGAAATATTGAAAAATATTAACGAAGGAAGGATTTTTTTAGTTTTGAGAAATTAAAGAATCAAAGTAAGCTATTTATAGTGGAAATAGGAAGCCAAAAGGCTTTCTCAACAGACGGAAGTCATTAAGGCAAGGAAGTGGAAGCACCTCGGGAACACTCGAAGTCATAATGACTAGGAGATACTCACGGCTCGAGACTAACCCAGCCGGAAGAAATATGGACAAAGCTCTGGGAGACGCGCTAATCCCTCCCCACGCAAAACACCACGTGTCCACACATGGCGAAAGAACTGCCGTGTGCAGTTACCCAAAGGATTAACGCCGAAAACGCGTGATCAGAAGATCAAATCTATGACGTCATTGAATCACGCATGGAAAGAAAATCAATTGCTCGGGCAGAAATCAAAACGTGTCTCGAAAGAATAAACCACGTATCCATCAGCTCAAGCAAACATCGCTTGATTAAGTTCTGGAAAAAACAGTCTTAAGGGAAAAACTCCATCAGCAACAGTTAGAGGAGAAAGCATGCATTTCCACCTGTTCGATACATATTAGCTCAGGAATGCGCAGCTTAGAAAAACCAAGAGAAAGACCAGGCTTCGAAAAATAGCTCTGGTCCAGGTAAACCCTCTGTCTTCAGGGTCTTCAATGTTTAAAAAACACGAGTTACTTCAACTCCTCAGTCTCATTACTTTCAACTAAAGAGTGGCGGGACTCATGATGATGCATAAAATGTCTAGACGTTGACTAACGTCTGAAGAGTCAAGATCAGACCTGAAGTCCATTGGGTCAACCCGGCTTAAGGTAGCAGGACAGCTGAGCCCTTAATGGTACACCACGTATTCCCCTAACTGGGAGGTCGACTAGAGGAAACCAGCCCTATAAACGCCCTTGGCATGAACAGATTAGCCCCAAGGTCTTTAAAGAAGTAAGGGGGTCCACACAGGTTCGGTCGATGCCTTACGCCCAGAATTGGGGAGGCAGAAGCGCACTAGCAACCTACCGATTTAATCCCGAAACATCCAAGAAGATCTCAGTCGGCTACATTGAAGGAGTTGAAGAAATGTCCTTCGACCAAGGTGACAATGCGAACAATTTGTCGGATGGGACAATTGATTAAGAAGAGCATCAAATCCGATTGATTTAGGGATCGTAGAGTTTAAGCTAGAAACCAACTACGATCGTCGAATTACGAAGTAATTCGCGGCTAACTTCAATCGGATCCTACAACGGGTTACAGACAAGAGTGTCAAATTGATCTAGGATATGACTAGTGGGAGTGAGATATAATAATGGGAATGTCAAATAAACATATCTCATAGGCCTAAAAAGGAATTAGACAAAGATAGTACAAAAAGGCCAAAAACAAGGTTTTTGGGTCTAGGCCCGATTCGGGCACTTTTAGGGCTCGGATTAGGTTGATTTTTGGAGGAACGTTTCCTTATGTTATGAACATTAAATATGCCAATTTTGGTTGGGTTTGGACGTCATCTCCTTAGGTAAATTGAGAAAATGTCAATAGTTGTTATTTTCGACAATTTCCTTAAATCTTATTCTAAAGGGTGTTTTAGGAAACCTAAAAGGAGGTGGATTTTTATTAGGGTTCTATATAAACACTCTTAGGGTAGAGAATAAGGTGTGGAATTTTTCTTTAAGCTTTCTTACTCTACCACATCAAGTAGAGAGGAGAAAGTGAGCTAATTCCCATTACTATCTATCTAGTCAAGAAGAAAGGTGTTCTTCTTCCAACCACCATTGGTGTGCTAGCTAACAACAAGGTGGGAGATCATGTTGATTGCTCGTGTCCCAAGTAGAGGAGCTACGTTTGAAGCTCTTGGTCTTCTCAAAAGCAATTGGAAAGATTCGAGGGAAAACTAGCGAATAAGGTATTCATCTTTCTAGTTTTACTTAGTATTATTATGGGCTTATGCATGTGATCCTGGGAATACAAATGTAGACATTAGATGTCTTATTTTCGCCATAGACATTAGTATAAGGGTGTAAAACCCAACAGTGGCATCAGAGCCTCTTGCAATTAGCCTATCTTATCTAAGTTTTGGACCAATTCCATGCTATTCTAGATAGGTTATTGTGTTTAAAAGTGTTTTGAACACAAAATGTTAATTAATTTTGAATAGAATTCAAGTATTTGTCAAAAGATTTCAAAATTTGTTCTTGAAAAGAGTTTCAAAACCTACAATTTTGATCCAAATTGGTTTGATTAAAAGAGTTGTTTTAAGTTTTTTGGAAACTTTTGAAAAACAAAATTTGGAAATTTAGAAGTATTCTAAAAAGAATTTGAAATATTTTCACTACAAAAATGAAGGCTATTGCCGACGGAGAAACACTGTCGGTAACATAGGAAATACCGTCGGCAGTATACTTTGTCGACGGCACAAGAGTGTCGGCTTTAAAGCGGTAGGCAATATTACTGCCGACAACACTGCCGACGGTACAAAGGTTGTCGGTCCTTATATTACCGACGGGATCATAACTTCTCCCTGCCGTCGGCAGGATTCGTAGGGATTCGTAACTAATTTTTATTGCCGACGGTGTTTCCTTTTAAAATCAATGTCAGCAATGGATTTTGGCACCAAATTTTTTCGCGCCCGTTATAGTTGCCCTTATTCTGCCGACGCCTCTTAGCCGTCGCTACCAATTTTTGTCGACGGAATTTATACCGTCGGCAATAATTTTCTTAACTGTTTTTAAAAATCGATTTTTGTCACCCATTGCTGCAGTATGTGATCTATAAACTGCAGCAACATAATGAACAATTACCTGATAAACATAAATTCGAAACAAATTCATAACAAAATAACCTAAAGTAAATTTATAAAGTTCAACTATTCGTAAACTACATAAAACTGTCCAACATCAAAATCATTCATAAAGCATTCATATATATAACAAAACTCCTTTCTTCAAAATTCATACTTTTCGTCATCGATTTCAATCCCTACAATGAAAAAGAAACAACACATATCTTAGTATCGAATGGCTTAACATTGAATTTGATTCAAAGTCAATAGAATAATATAGAACGTAACTGTAGCTATTTGACAAATCCAAATAGAGAAACAATAAGAGTTTTAAGTACAGAAATCTAGAATACACCATTTCAGAGAAACAACTTCAAGTTCCGTCTTTTTGGGATTTATCAACCCAAAAAGTGTATATAAGTTGGTTGTATATCATCGGATGATGCTAAGTGTACGCTTATATCATTTTAAAACTGAAGAGGTCAAGGTTCGCAATAAAGTTCTTCATTTGCAAACAACAGAGGCTGCCGATTGCATCTCACTCGAATTCAGAAGACAATGAAACTTGTATACTGATTTACATATCTACAATACTTATAGCACTTTCAAAATAAACACAGATGAAAGAAGTAAAATACAACAATTAAGAGACTTCGTCGGACTCTCGTCCATGCTTTTTCTAAGGCGCAGTCTCTTGAGATCTAGGCTTCTTAACTCAATTGTCGTATTTGTTATAAGTCTTGCTTGACTAGGAGTAATTGGTTCTGGAAAGGAAAGAGGATAGCTGATTCATAGCTATCACATTTGTAGCAAAAAACTCAAATGACATATTCATGATCAATTGCTTATAGAATTTTACTACTTACAAGGAGCATTGGAGTTCAAGAAATGATATACGAAAGAAACATTAAGACAAATTCAAGTTATTGTTATCGAACCTTAACAAAAGATCGACGTAAATTCAGTGTAGGTAAGTTGGTTGTATATAGCTAAATATTTTTATTAGCATACTCTAAAAAATACAAGTAGTTGGATCAGTGACTTCTAGTTCGATTTTCATAAATGAAAAACTAATTTTCATACAATGTTAGAGACTACGGGATCCAACTATCCTTGAAAACATAGTTAAGAAAATGTGAAGATTAAGTAATAGCATACCATCCATGAAGGCGCTTGTGAAGGTCGACGATGTATTCCCTACTAACAACCTACTATCCCTGTTAAAACTCAAATACAAATAAATCATCAAAATATGTTAAGTCGACGACATTTCAATACTTATTTGAGAAAAATAAGTTAGATATACCTGTGATGAATAACCAACTCCATGTGACGAAGAACCAGCACCCTGTGATGAAGAACCAGCACCATGTGATGAAGAACCAGCACCATGTGATGAAGAACCAGCACCCTGTGATCGCATCATATTCATAAGTTCTTTCATTTGTGCTTTCAAAGAAGAAAGTTCCTCTCGTAACTCCACATTCTCCTGCTTCATGTTCGAAATCTCTTGATCTATTTTCTTATTAGTTACAGAAGATTTCCGAGTAAATAGGTCTTTTGGCTTCACATGTGGCATGAGCCGAATTCGACCACCTCGTTCTCGTCCCATGACCTGCGCAAAGATCTCGTTAGGACCTGGCGAGTCGTCTACTTCTCCATCAGTACTCTGCATTTCATTATCCCTCTTGTTCTCCATCTTTTTCTGTAAAATAGAATAAACTTGATCAGTGTCTATAATTTTATCTACATAAACATTATGAATAATAAAACATTATGAGATGTAAAACTATTACTAGTAGTTCAGCAGCAATGGGGTTTACTACTACTTTTTCGTCTTTACTTGTATAACATTTTTGAAATAGATCCACTCGAGTAGGGTTTCTGTTATTTTGATGTCGAAACTGTAAAATTCAACACAAGCACCACAATAGTTAAGGAGTTAACTATGATAAAAAATAACAAAAATATGATAAAAACAAAGTCCATGGGCAGACTCGAAAGAAAATCTGTTAGGTGATTTCCCGACCCAAAGAAGTTAACTGTAAAATTCAACACAAGCACCACAATAGCTAAGGAGTTAACTATGATAAACAATAACAGAAATATGATAAAAACAAAGTCCATGGGCAGACAGGCACATAGTATTTCCCGACACACACACACACACACACACAATAGTTTAGGAGTTAATAACATTAGAAAGAGTTAATCACATAGTATTTCAAGAAACTTGTGCGAGTTGTACCTCATGAGAGACTTGTGCGAGAGATCTAGACCCAAGAGTGTGACAAAGCTTCAGAGCAGCCCTATTTCTTGCATTTCGTGCTGCTAGGTTCTATTTTTTTTTAAAAAACTTAGTTGCAAATACATAATAAAGCTTTGAACAAAATGTAATATGACGAAAAGAAATCTTTACCTTAACACCATCATCATTTTCCCAGAGTTCAAGCATATTGAACCACTGAGTAGGAACAATTCCCGGAGGGACCGTTTTTCCACACTCACTTTTGTCTTCAACATCCGTATAATATTTTCTCTTTGTAGCACATTTGTGGTCTTTCCACTTACTGTTTAATTCTTTACTTAAGTAACCATCTAAGTCATTCGGAACATCAATGTATTCCTTGAAAAACAAATAAGTAGAGTAAGCAGATAAGACAACATAAATAGAAAAGAGATAACCTATATTGATGCCAAATGTATTACCTTAATGTCACTAATGGCTTTCTTTTTATTTTCTTCGTCAATTAAGCTCCAATCTGGTCTTGTTATTGGGAATCTGGTACCATCCCTTGCCAATATTCCGATGTATTGCGCCAATTTTGGTTGGTTAGGTCCAACCGGCCTGTTTTCTTCATCTAACTCAATATGAAGTTTTTCCCCTTCTTTAAGGTCATTCAACCACGCATTCTTGTTCGCCCCCCTTCCCCTCTTTCTTGGCGGTTCAGACATGTTTCTTCAAAATCTGCATAAACAAGACAAACATATAAGAAAATCATTAAGTTCTCGAACACATAAGCAACATCGATAATGTGCCCTAGGAAATAACCAAACCAAATTTCAATTAACAAAACAAAAACTGAACAAAGCAAGCATGAACTCTACTTATAAAATATATCAAGGAACAAAATTTATATTCTACACAGATTAAATTGAAGCCCCAAATAAAAGATGAATCAAATTATATTTAATGTATAAGTAAGCTTAATAGCATTACCATAAAAAAAGGAAGCAACTCTATCCCAAAATCCACAAATGATAATCGAAAAGAAAACTCTTAAAACCATTCAGAACTAATACATTTGTTATTCGAAAGGTAAAAACTAAACAAAAGAGTTGTCGTCTTCCTAATCATCCTCTTTACCGTCTTCCTCATCCTCACTGGGTTCCTCGTCCTCTTCCTCATCAAACTCTTCCTCCTCATACTCTTCCTCATCAGACTCTTCCTCCTCACACTCTTCCTCGGGCTCGTCTTCATCACCTTCTTGAGCTACATTGTCTTC
This sequence comes from Eschscholzia californica subsp. californica, assembly GCA_002897215.1. Classification (NCBI taxonomy): domain Eukaryota; kingdom Viridiplantae; phylum Streptophyta; class Magnoliopsida; order Ranunculales; family Papaveraceae; genus Eschscholzia; species Eschscholzia californica. Next base: position 314,286 of record BEHA01004716.1, read on the forward strand.
GTCGTCCATCATCGCAACGTCTTCCTCATCCTCATTATCACAAACATTGGTATAATCTAAAATCAACTCACTATCAAGTGGTAGGTCATCACCTGAATTTTCATTCATTTCGTAAGTATCTCTGGGTCTATTCTTCACCACAACATGCCATTCAAGTTCAATCGGATCTTGAACATAAAAAACCTGGCTGACTTGAGATGTCAACACATAAGGATCTTCATTTTGGGTTCGCGACAGATGAGAGAAGTTAACAAGTGTAAAACCATATTGATCAACCTTTAAACCTTTGTTTTTATTGATGTTAACCCAGTCACATTTAAATAATACAAATCGACGGTCTCGTCGATATGTAATTTCAAGTATGTAAGTGACACGTCCATAATGCTTCAAAACCGCATCAACTGGATTTGAATCTTTTGCACTTGCGAAATAAGTCTGACTCGCATCAAGTGCCACACCACTATTCTGCGTCGTACTTCCTATCTCTTTTACAACAGTTTTGAAATTGTACGAATTAATTGTATAACCCTTGAATCGTACGACACGTGGAAGTGGACCTGCGACAAGGATGTCCAGTTCTTCAGGATATGACTGTTTAGCTCCTTCAGTTTTTTGAGATGATCCTTAAGCCACTGAGCAAATTCTTCTGAGTGTTTTTTGTGAATTGCAAGGGCACTCAATTTTTTGTGCTTTATCGCTAAAAATTGTTTGTGATTGATGCAAATGGAATAGGGTTTTATCATCTTCATCACCTTAGACGTTATCATAGAAGAAATAATTACTTAAAAGCATACTTACTCGATAAATTCTTGTGCATCCTTAGCATTTGACAAGATATAATAATGCACCCGATCAAACTCAGCTGCATCAAGTGTCAATGAGACACCGCTTCCTATCTGGGTGTTGTCTGTATAACGGACTGGTCTATTTGAGCATGACTCAACATTTTCCATATATCTTGTCACAAATGAGACACACTCGTCGGAAACATATACCTCGGCAATGCAACCCTCTGGTTGAGCTCTATTACGGACGTATTTCTTTAGAGTACACAAAAATCTAGTAACACAAGAATAAACTGTCATTAAACGAGTAGGCAAGAACTATAAACATAATATATTGAAAAAATACAAATTCTATACCTTTCAATGGGATACATCCATCGAAAATGGACGGGACCACCCATCCGTGCCTCCATGGGTAAATGAATTGACAAGTAAATCATTATGTCAAAGAAGCTAGGCGGAAATATCTTCTCCAACTTGCACAAGATAAGTGGGATTTTATCCCTAGTCGTTCATAATCTTCAACACGACCTACTTTTGAGCACAAGTCACGAAAGAATATGCTAAACTCTATTAGTGTAGAGCAAACTTTCTTCGGTAAAGTCTTTCGAATTGCCAAAGGTAACAATTGTTGCATGATGACATGTGAATCATGACTCTTCAAACCATATATCTTTTGATCTTTGATATTAACACGCCGAGCAAAATTCGAAGAGTAACCATCTGGAATCTTGAGGTTCTTCAACACGTTGCAAAACAATTCTTTACGTGACTTGTCCATAGTATAACATGCAGCTGGAATATAAAGTTTACCATTCGCCTTTTCTTTAGGGTGGAGCTCAAATCTGATTCCCATTTTCACGAGGTCTAATCTTGCCTTCATATTATCTTTTGTTTTCCCCTCAATATCCATAAGAGTACCAAGAATATTATCACAAATGTTCTTCTCAATATGCATAACTTCTAAATTGTGTTTTAGCATATTATCTTCCCAGTAAGGCAATTCGTAGAATATACTGAGTTTCTTCCAGTTATCCGGCATAACATTTGTCTCTTTGGTAATTCTTCTTCTTTTTCTACAACCAACATCACCTCTCAAATTCTCCTCAAATTTTTTACCAAATACATGTGGAAACTCTCTTAACTTTTGTAAGATATCATTTCCAATTAGAGGGTTTGGAGGTGGTCTTCGTTCAGTAGTTCCATCAAATTTGTTTTTCATCTTACGAAACCTATGATTCAAAGGTAAAAATCGTCTATGACCCATATAACATGTCTTCCGCCAATTAGAAAAATAACTATGACATGTTTGCTCACGACATGTTGAGCAAGCCATTTTACCCTTCGTACTCCAACCTGATAACATGGAAAGTCCTAGATAATCACTTATGGTCCATAACAAACCCGCACGCAAACTGAATATTTCATTTTTAGAAGCATCATAAGTGTCTATCCCTTCTTCCCATAATTCTTTGAGTTCATCAATCAAAGGCCTCAAATACACGTCTATGTCATTTCCCGAACTATGAGGTCCAGGTATAAGCAAAGATAGTATCATGTTAGGTTGTTTCATGCACAACCACGACGGTAAATTGTAAGGAATAAGGACCACAGGCCATGTGCTGTGCGAAACGCTCATTGTTCCGAAGGGATTGAAACCATCACTTGCCAAACCCAATCTCACATTTCTTGAGTCTCCAGCAAATGTTGGATTCTTAACATCGAAATCTTTCCAAGCTTCAGAATCTGTAGGATGCCTTAACACCCCATCTTTGTTGCGAACTTCATCATGCCATCTCATATCTGTTGCACTCTTTGATGACATGTACAGTCATTGTAATCTTGGTTTCAAGGGGAAGTGACGAAGAATCTTTGCAGGTGTCTTTTTTTTCTCATCTTTATAGCGAGACTCGCCACACCTCGTACACTTTTCTAGCCCAGAATTTTCTTTGTAATACAACATACAATCATTCGGACATGCATCGATTTTAACATAGTTCAATCTCAAATCTGAAATCAACTTTTTGCATTGGGTAAAATTCTCAGGCAAAGTACACCTGTCAGGTAGAGCATCTCTCAGTAACTAGAGTAATAACTTGAATGACTTGTCACTCCACCCTCCAATGCATTTATAGTTCCATAATTTCATAAAAAAAGATAACATAGTCATTTTATCACAACCAGGGTATAACTGTTTCTTCGATTGTTCTAACAATCTAGCAAACTTGTTGTTCGAAGAATTGTCGTTTTCTACCCCATCAGCTGCACTATTGGTATCTCCGCCAATGTTATAAACTCCACAAATGTCTCGCACCATACCTTCTAGGTCTTCATCATCGTCAGCATCTTCTAAAACTTGTTCATTTGTAACCTCGGTTGTTGTGTGCATACGACAAGTTGTAGATCTATCTTCTCCGTGACAAAACCAAGTTACATAATTTCTCATCATCCCATTCCAAAACAAATGTCCCTCAACTGTTTCTCTATCGGCATACTTTGTATTTAAGCATTTAACACATGGACATTTTATTTTATTATCTTCAGTAACTACCCCGTGACTAAACGCATAATCCAAGAAAGAAACGACACCATCTTCGTATTGTTTTGATCTTTGTGTTGACCAAAAAACTACACCCGGGCCCTCGACGATAAAATGTCCATTGAGACGTCAAGCCCAACTCGGCTCGCTTGTCCTTGTTTGGGCCCAGCCCAGAAGTCTCTTAATGGGCCCTCGTCGACTAGACCCTAAAACTCGTGTCAAAGCCCAATCACGTGCAAAGAGTTTCCACATGCACAAAACTCCACACGCCCGAATCTCCACACGTCTGGCGCTCGACACGTCTATATCTCCACGCACCACGTGTAAGAGATTACTTAATGAAGAGATCCTCTACATGTCAAATATATCCATAATGACAAAGATCTCAGACTTGGTCAACGTAACTTCAGCAACGAATATCCCCCCATTGATGAAAGGCATAACATGGTAACGTCTCACATAAATAATGAGACCATGTACATGCACACTGAGAGTCATTACCAGAGAACATGCACAACCGTTGTGCATGTACAACTCGTGCACACGTCACCACATCCCAGGTATCTTGCCACGCATTTACTCTATAACGGTCAAGCCTTTACTCCCCCCAACGGATCACTCCTCAAGCCTATATAAAGAGGAGCACTTTCATTTCTCAGGATATCGAAAGCAAAGCAAAACAACTCATACTACTACTTCTTCTCCACTCGCTCTCTGTTCTTCGACTGTCCTTGAGACATTTCGCATACAAGTCTGGTTCTGGTCGTCGACACTACTAGACGCCTCAAGAGTGTTAAAGCTTATCCTTGCTCGACGCTTCCTGCTCGACGCTTCCAGACGTCTTCGAGGAGATCACAACCTTCTTCTTGCTCGACGCTACTGGTAACATCTACTCTCATACTTCTGATCATTTCACTCCCGTAGATTCGAACTCCGGTCATTCTACGAGCTTAGCCACTCTCCGATTATACATCAATGGTTATACCCTCGGCTTTTCATTTATTATTCATTGTAATACTTTGCTGACTTAACCGTCGGAGGGCCCTTGACAGGCACCATCCCGGTGTCCCCCAAGTCTTCACGGGTTTGTTCGTGTTTGTTCACTTTCTTTTGCAGGTTTCTTCTAAACGTTGTTGGTGCCCATCAATCAAGAATTCGACGTTTGGAATTCCAGAAGGGCGTTCACGCTTCCGACCTTCTGACTTCCGACCCGTAGACTTCTCACCGTCTACAATCTTCTGTCAAAGTTTAGCCACGACTTATCCATGAAAGCTAACTTCATTAATACAACCCCGTGTTAGTATGACATGAAGTAATTCTATGTATGAAATACATTTAACGCGAAATTTAAAGGATAAGGAATATGCCATTATTCATACTCAAGCAAAAGAACTAAGGTTGTTCATATATGTTATTGATAAATAACATGAATATCGTGATGAATTAATACGTATATATAATCCTTAATGAACATAGTAAGAACATCAAGTTAATAACAGTCCCAAATTGATAAATGGGATAAGGAGCTGATACATTTCTCCTGACAAAACTGTTAGGATTCTCTAAATTCAGAAAGTTCATAGGAAGTACACACAATAACCAACCCACCATAGGATCCGACATCATGATCAAAATTCAGCTTTTCCAAAATTTTAAGCTTGCAAACAACTAGGTGTATTAAATGGTGACGGAGGAAGTGCAAATTACTCGATTCCTTCCTTAGGTTATAGGTAAATGCGTATACAAATTCCTCCAGCCAACTTAGAAGTTTCTTATGAAACTTGTACTATTTGACCAACTTAGTCATATCCAACTTAACAACCAAAGAACAAATACAAACAATTGAAAACCTGAAAAACAACATCTAAACTAGCATTTAAAGACTTAAGTGATAAGTAAAGCTTATTTATTTTTGTTTTTGAGGGTTTAAAGCATGAAGAAACTATATCTATGTCCTAAGGATAATATTAAAAACATTGAACTCCTACAAAAGCAAAAGTACTACAAACCTAAACCCAACTTTATCTTCACATATACAAGACTTAGATAACATAAAAAAAGATTGGGTCGCAGTCCATGGCTGTTAGTACTCATGTAATGGAATAACAATGGTAAAACGGTATTTCATCGCTGAACTACCACTAAAAATGATCTAAAGCCGAAGACAGAACCTAACATGATAATAAAAGAAAATCATTGACAAACCATGGAATAACAATGTGGTTCGGTCGTAAAATCAAACTGACTATTTCATTATAGATAAAATCCTAAATAAAATCCAACACAAAATAGTTGATAATGGGACTTTCAATTCTATTACAAACCTTAAACCCTCAACACAAACAGATGCAACAAAAAACAAAGTGAATCGCAGAAAATTCATAAAATGAAAAGCAGATAAAATCAGAGAAGATAAAATGAAAAAAAGAAAAATTTGTACCTATTTGCTTATGGTGTTTGAGTTGTTGAGTGATGAGTGAGTAGAGAGATTTGAGCTTCAATTTCGCAGGAACACGTTATCCTCAAACTATATGAACAAGAAAGTGATCCAAACACGAAGCAGGTTAAGAAACAACAGTATAAAAGTAGGAAATGATAAAAACAAATAAAGCCATTAACTTCACTAAGATGAAAGTGATCCTTGTCCATGCACCAGACGCGTCCTGGGTGTCTCGGACTAGGTCTTAGACACCTAGTGCTGGTCCGGTCCAGCACCAGATGCGTCTAGGACGCGTCTGGTGCATGGACTAGCGTCCTGGCTCCGGCCAGGACGAGATCAGGCCTATTAGCCTCGGCCCGGACATGCAGGCCCTATGGGTCGGCCATGTCCGACCTTGTCCGAGCCCTTTTTGTGGGCTTGGGCCGGGACTTGTCTAGGACTTGTCCCGGGCTTTTTCAAGGCTTTTCGGACCACGAAAAGGGACCATTATTCGAGTGAGAGTTTTATCCAAATTTTCTCCCGATTCTAATCCAAATAATTCCGAAATTGACCCGGGCCATTCAAAGCCCAAACGGAATTTCTCTTTAAAATCGGATTTTAAAATCAAACCAAAACGCACCATTAGTCTAATCCTTTGATATAGACTTAAGGTACGTACATTACATATGGATGTCGACAAGAGTATCTCCCGGATATACATGCATATATAATTGTTAGCCTTGAAATAAATTATATGATTGCATGTGATGTGAATGCGGAAACTAGTATGGCCATAGAATTTATTTCTTATTCTTGTTTTAAGCACGGATGGGTGCGTAATTTGTAATAATTTTAATTTCAAGTTTACAGGATCTGCGGATCGTTTGAGTCTTGTAATTAGAGTTTAGGGTTTATGAGTCCATTGAAGAAACACAAGGAGGAAGTCCAAAGGCGAGTGAGAGAAATCAATGGAGGTTCGAAGATGGAGATCTAAACGAACCAAAAGGGGAAACAAGAATCAAACCAATGGAGATTAGATCTTCTAGGTTAGGGGCCATACTAGGATCCATATGTGCTTGATTTATTTTCTCGCGCGCATTTACTTACTTTTTACGCTTTATGTCGTGGATGTTAGTTAGGCTAATTAGTTCACTAAAACAAACGCCAGACTAGCGTAAAAGTCCCTAAAAGTAATTTTGAGTATAATGCCTATCCAAATTAAGACACTCCTTGTCCCCTTGTTCGAGGTAGGTGGCTCGGCCTTCGCAGAGTACCTCCTCTACCTTGGGACATTGCAGGTAGGCCTATACAAGAGGCATACACGTCTAAATGGTTTTACTCAACGAGATCAGCAAGAGAGTCTTGGATACTCGAGGCAAAAGGATGGATTCAACATTGAACATGTAATCCATCAACCGAGAATCATATGGTATGATCAGTGAAAGTGTTCACTCACCTAAATCAATGGGAATTAAGGGCAGGGTCCTAGTCCGCTTAATCCTTGAGAGATGGGATCTCGGAATCACATTATTCAAAATAGGGACACGTTTATTCTTGAATAATGTGGCAAAAACTTAGGACTTTTTGCAAAAATTATCGAGTGTAATACTTAGCAAAATCCTTTTTCTGTTTCATGTAGTTTTACAATGGCAAAAATCAATCTTTTCAACCTATGTTCTCAAGTCTACAAATAAAGAAAGCGTACTGGATACCCCTATTCCAAAAATAACTGCAAACTCAAAGGTTGAGGAACAAAAGCAAGCCTAAAGTATCCGGATGAAACCGCTTTCAGTAACTTGCCTTATGTTGGCCACCATGGAACCTAATCTTCAAAAGAGATTCGGGAAAATGGACGCACACAATCATCCGTCTATTAAGGGATATGTCCCGAAACAAATCACGGTTGAGGAAGTACGGGACTTCCAAGGCAATCCGGAATGGCACTGGAATGTCTGAATCAAAGAAAGAACTTCAACTGATTCAGAAGAACACAGGGAAGAAGGAAAGAACTCACGGTTCCGACCAAGGTTTCTATATTATCGAAGTTAACTTAGCAAATACATTTGATTCTCAATCCTGGGTATTTGATACCGGATGTGGTTCTCATATCATTTCTGATGTGCAGGGCATTAAGGGAATCAAGTATTTATCTGCGAGGGAGCTTGTTCTACGAGTAGCCAATAGAGCAACGGTTGCTGCGAAAGTTGTAGGAACATTCAGTCTACCTTTAGAAACTGGTCTAGTTTTAGAACTTCATAGATTCTATTATGTACCCTCTATTTCTAAAAACATTATCTCTGTCTCGGAGTTAGACAAAGAGGGATATCACCTATTAATAAAAAACCAGTGTTGTTCTTTATATAAAGGTGAAATGTTTTATACCAGTGCTAAGTTATACAACGGTCTCTATATTACGAATATTGAGAACGAAGTCTTTAACATATAAACCAAAAGGCTATGGTCAGATGATTCGAATCCAAGTTACCTTTGGCATTGTCGTTTGGGTCACATTAACATGACATGCATGAAGAAGCTCCATAAGCATGGACTTCTAGGATCATATGATTTAGAATCATATGACACGTGCGAATCATGTTTAATGGGTAAAATGACGAGGTCTTCTTTTAAAGGAAAGGAGACCGAGCCAAAGAACCTTTGGAACTCATACATACGGATGTATGCGGACCAATGAGTACTCCGGCGAGAGGTAACTATTTCAGAACGAAGTAGAGAATCAACTTGGCAAGAAAATAAAAGGCATTCGATCCGATCGAGGTGGTGAATATTTGAGTCAAGAATTTGACGCTCATCTTAGGAGTTGAGGTATAGTATCTCAACTCACTCCGCCAGGAACACCTCAGATGAATGGTGTATCTGAAAGGAGAAATGGCACCTTGTTAGACATGGTTTCGATCTATGATTAGTTTAGCAAATCTTCCGAACACGTTCTGGGGGTATGCTCTAGAAACGGCTACTTTCACACTTAAACGAGCTCCGTCAAAAGCTGTAGAAAAGACTCCATATGAATTATGGTTTGGAAAGGTTCCAAAGTTGTCTTTTCTCAAAGTCTGGAGATGCGAAGTTTATGTAAAACGTTTACAAGGAGATAAACTCGCACCCAAATCAGACAAATGTCTCTTTGTGGGCTATCCAAAAGAGACAAGGGGTTACTACTTCTACCACGATTTGTTGCTCGAGATGGTGTTTTCCTTGAAAAGGAATTCCTTTCCAAACAGACAAGTGGGAGAAATGTAGATATCGATGAAATTCGATATGAGCAACAAACACGGATATAGAGATATCAAGAGGTTTAGCGGCTCCTATCTATCCACAAAGTATGGAATAGGATAATGAGGTCGAGATAGAGAAACTCGTGGAACCTCCCGCACAAGTCATGTAACATCCCATGTTTCAAGGTTAGTTGAAGGACTATTTGACATTTGGGTCAAGTCAAAATAGAGACTAAACCAACATAGAGGACAATTTAGGGGGTATTTGGTAATGTAGACAGAACTCAGGGACTTAAAAAGAACTAAGTGATCCTGCCCACCTTATATAGCGACATGTGGCATGGGCTTAAAATGAATCCCAACCACATTTACCGTGCATGCAGACAGTCGGGAGACGTGTTGGAAGGGGACATAGCTTATAATTCTTTTATATTAAATGTGGAGCCCACTTCTCATTTATACTCAAAACCCACCTTCCCTTTTATAACTCATTCTTTAACAGGAAGGTCACTTAGTTTCATTTCAATTTGGAAACACACATGGAGCCGAGAGATGAGAGAAAATGGGTGGTTTAATGGTCAACTTTTGTCGTCGATTTCTTCGCGAATATTAGTCGGAGTTTCATGAAACTTCTTCCAGGTAATCCCATTCGACTTGTTCTACGTATATATCCGTTCAGAATTTTCTATTTCGTCCGAATTTGATGATTTTATTGATGGTTATATCGATAACTGTATAGTTATACTAATTTCATTTGGGATCGAAATTTGGAGCTATTTAGACGATTATTATTCGATTTCTTCTAAAGATTTATGTTCAGGATCATGTTTAGAATGTTATGGACTATTTTGGGGTGACCATATATAGACGGGGTGCTACCGAATTATTTTACGACTCGAATTTCATATTTGGAATAATTTGGAAATGAATTGGAATAGAGATTGTTACCCAAATTTTGTCGTATTTCATATAAATGGACAATTTCGGTTATAGATTTATATTAAAAAGTTCATTATATGATTTGTCAGCTTATGAAGACTCTAAAATGAAAAATAGATTTTTTGGGAAGTTGGTTAGTCGATTTGTATGCATTTCGAGTATTCAGTGGACATGGCTATGAAAGTTAGAGACCAATGCGGTTATTCGAAGTCTCCCGAAGTTAGCGAATTTGCTTTTAAGTTTTCATGGTTTTGTTTTAATGATTCTTTTTATTTACGAAGGTTCTTAGTATAAGAACCTAATGTTTCTTTTCGATTTTTGGTTATTCTTCCTTATCCCAGAGTATGCGAATGAGGAGGAATTATGTCGTCTGGTAGGCGGGGAGGTCTTTGGTGATGAAATGACTGAGGTAGGGGTTCTGAATCCTTTATCCAGCATGGTTTTTTTAGATAATGAATATGCTAGATTCTATAGTTATATATGCGCCATTATAACTAGAGTTTAGGTAGCATGAAACTCTATTTATGTGATGAACTGAAATATGCTTGAAATATGCTTGAAATGTTTAGTTGCTATTTTCGACAATTTCCTTAAATCTTATTCTAAAGGGTGTTTTAGGAAACCTAAAAGGAGGTGGATTCTTATTAGGGTTCTATATCAACACTCTTAGGGTAGAGAATAAGGTGTGGAATTTCTCTCTAAGCTTTCTTACTCTACCACATCAAGTAGAGAGGAGAAAGTGAGCTAATTCCCATTACTATATATCTAGTCAAGAAGAAAGGTGTTCTTCTTTCAACCACCATTGGTGTGCTAGCTAACAACAAGGTGGGTGATCAAGTTGATTGCTCGTGTCCCAAGTATAGGAGCTACCTTTGAAGCTGTTGGTCTTCTCAAAAGCAATTGGAAAGGTTCGAGGGAAAACTAGCGAATAAGGTATTCATCATTCTAGTTTTACTTAGTATTATTATGGGCTTATGCATGTGATCCTGGGAATACTAATGTAGACATTAGATGTCTTATTTCCGCCATAGACATTAGTATAAGGGTGTAAAACCCAACATACATATCTCGAAGTGTTTAACCAAGTTTGGACTTCACGTGTCTAAAGGAGGAAACTTCTCCTAAAAGATCTATAACTTCGTCAAGATATCTACGAAGTATCCTTCAACTTAGGAACTTGCACTTATGAAAGATCCGAGATAGACTCTAATGGAAACTCTAGATACTCAGGAGAAGAAAGTTTCTTGACAGTTTGATGGCAACCGCCTCACCACCACAACTAGTCACAGTTGGCCTAACATCGCCTATAAAAGGCCCCCCACATCGTCCTTCACTGGACACGATCTCTGAACCCTAAAAGATCACAAGAAACTAAGAGTTCTCATAACTCGCCCCCAAAAGGATCAATCAATATTCATTCTTTTACTGCGAAGAGCACCCTGACTGTCTTGAGCGTCGGAGAGGGTTTCGAACCCTTTGCAAGTTTTCTCCCCTCAGGAATTGACGAACAGGAGCTAGAAGCAAGGAGCTAGAACAAGGAGGAGCTAGAACAAGGAGGAGCTGGAACAAGGAGGAGCTAGGAGCAAGGAGCTGGAACAAGAAGAAGAAGAAGCTGGAGCAAGGATCGAGGAGCTGGAGTAAAGAATCAGGAAAGCAGAGCTTGAAACAGGAGCATCTTATCTTCACTTAACCGAATATACCCGCATAACGGAGGTTGTCATGCATCAACTCCCTTTTTCATGTTGATATAACGGAAGACCATTTTTTGAGATCACACATTCCAATCACAGATTTTGTTGAGTTCATAGTTGATTTAGAATCAAGTGATACAATAAAGATTGATTTTTTTTTTCGGGTTTGGGACGAGAAAGAAGATGGTTGTGGTGGATGAAATTGTGAGATGTATTTATTGTTTGGATTTGAGAAGAAAGAAGATGGCGATGATGGATGAAGATGGGAGAAAGAAGATGGTTGTGGCGGCCGAGAGAAGTCAGATAAAGAATTCGTAAGTGAAGAGAGATAATTAAGTAAGAAAGAAAAAAATAGAAAAAAACAAATAGAATTTACATAATTTCCATGGGGGTAAAATTGGTAAGTTGATTTAAAATTGGGGGTCAAAACGATCTGTCAGACACAATTAAGGACCAAAACAAAGTGTCAGACACAATCAGGGGGCAAAATGACCAGTTGGTCACAAATTGGGGGCCAAAACAGAATTAACCCAAAAAAATCTAAGTTTTTTTTTTTTGAAACCCCGAAACCATATTTCATTAATAAGTGATACAATCACAAATTCACAGGGATAAAATGTTATTCCTCTCGGTCAGATACTGGAGAGTTACATAAGTAAGTTCGCAGAACTTCGAATGTAAAATGCCTCAGGTTTTGAGAGAAATTGACTAGACACTGACGAAAATAACAAAGAAGAAAGATGAAAGGATCCTAAAGATCACATATTAAAAGACCCTATAGGCCAACAAAATAACAGGAAAAAACTAAAAGAACCACCACCGTTGTCGCCGGAAAACCGTCGTCGTCACTGGAAAACCGTCTCCGTCATCGGAAAACCGTCACCGTCACCGGAAAACCGCCACCATAGAAAACCGCCAACAAAGATATGAGAACTTTTGCTTCTTCTTCTTCTCTACTACATTTTTCATTATTATTATTATCTTTTTCTTCCTCTGGGTCTGCCATTAAAATTCATCCATGAAAACTTCCAGTTACCCATGAAAAAAAGATGAAAGTTTTCTTGTTTGATAACTTCCAAGAAAAAGAAAATTAAAAAAATTGAGAAACTAATTAGCATCAAGGGAAACACCACTTCCGCCCAATGAGATCAGTCAACTCATGCTTTCTCCTAAAATTGAGAGACAGAAGGATTCTCTCTCTTATAGATCCGCCGGTAACTGCTCTTCAAATTGAATGGATCGAACGTCTTGAAAATCTTGTCTAGACGAGGATGATAAAAGTAGTACCGTTGAACTGTTGTTCGGATGGGTAGATAAGCAGGGTGAGAATGAAATTTCTCAGATCCTCCAAGAATCAAAGAATGGGAGGGAAAATCTCTTTCTCTCTGTATCTCCAGAACCGTGCAAGAATACATTGCTTCACTCCGATGATTCAGTAATTACCCTAGAAACTAATAAAGAAGGGAAAACTAATTACATACAAAAGAAAAAATTGAAGTTGTACCTCAGAATATCTCTACTAAAAAATTGCTTAAAAGTGAATGAATCTTTAGAGGTGAAGAATCAAATGTCAAGCCTTTTACAATTGGTAGAGTAATTGGTGAAAAGAATCAAATCTCCAACCTTTTAGTGAAGAGAGTCAAGGCGACACTATTCCAACAACATCCCTCAAAAATAAAAAGAGAAGAGAGTGTGAGATGTTGCGTGGGCGCGAGGTTATGTGATGTTTGGAAAGGATCTGGACGTTGGCATCCTCAACCGTCCATATCATATTTTAGTTGAAAAACCTAAAACTAAACACGCTTAAATGTTGGACTTAACTATGATGTCTCTAAAATTCGAGAGATTCACGTGGTTTCAATTATTCTAGGTCAGGTAGCGCGTTTCCTTTGGTTCACTTTTTCAATGGTTTCCAAACACCATTGTTGTTGTGCAAAGATGTCTAATTTTACTCATCCCAAAATCCCAGTATCATTTGCAACAAAAAAAACAAAAACAAATCATAGTGCCCATTATGTTTTGGATTCTCTAATGTATGGGCCAAGGCTCTCATCAAAAAAAAAAAAAAAAAAGTATGGGCCAAGGTATTTCGTGCTCATGGATATTTGAGGTCGTTCTGGTTCTCACGGGTGCATCAAGTCACTTGTTCCAAGTGACATTTGCCTAAGTGAGTCAACCCGGGTAGAAGTCAACCGGGGGAGGGGAGGAAGAGTAAAAATCTTGAAGAGAACGTCATTTTAAGTTGTTGTTAGGGTTTTAGTTTTCATTGGGTGAGGATTTTAGGGTTAGGGTTCAGGATAACCAAATCTATTTCGGTAATGGCGGATCAGAAAACAACATCAGCAGCAGTGACAAAACCAGAAATGAGGAAGCCAGTGTTCAAAAAAGTTGAACAATTGAAACCAGGCACAACAGGTCACAATATCATCGTCAAAGTCGTCAGCTCGTCATTGGTGTTGCAGAAAAATCGTCCTTCTTCTCAACAGCAACAGCAGCAACCTCGTCCAACTAGCATTGCTGAATGCCTTATCGGAGATGAAACTGGTACCATTCTATTCACTGCTCGCAATGAACAAGGTAGAATCCATAATCCTTCTTTCTCTCTCTCTACACCCTTTTCTCTTTCTCACTCAGAGTCTTTACATTATTGCTCAAATCCTTAGTTCATGAATAATATCTGTAGAGTTTGGTTCAATATTGGTAATGAAAACCCTAATTTACTCCCCCTTGTTAGGTGGTTTCATTAGCATATTTAGCTAATTTGTTCAGATGTGACCATTATTTTCGGTCTTTTTTTTTTCTGAGAAATCCAGTACGATCTACATTAGTTGTTACAAGGCATTGATACATAATGAAGATGTGATAAGTAAGATAACCGCCTAAGTTAAACATAAATAATTATCCCTCCATTGTTACAAGAAATCTGACATTATTAATGAAAGCAAAAATTCTATTTATCCCTCCATTTTGGTCCCTCCCCCAGGCCTCTGCCGATGTGGCGACGTATCACTGGAGTATATTTTCTCACAATTCTCTCTCCAATTGCTCCACACCCAAGTGATATTTTACCACATCGGCGGAGGGCTGGGGGAGGGACCAAAATGGAGGGATGAATAGAATTTCTCGAGGCCTAGAGTCCGACAACATGAAAAGGCCTAAAGCCCGACAAATTTATTATATTATTTATACCTTTAATAACCCAAGTTCAATAAACCATGGAGTCAAATCTGATATCTGACTCGAGGTCTGAAATGAATAATGTCAGATTTCAGAATGTTTATTCTGTTTAGCTGGTAGAAAACTAGAAATGATTGACTTTTGGTTCATTTGATTCATACAATTCAGATTCAGTAGTCGAACTCAGACAGTGAGGGGAAGAAAGCGTACACCCACATGAGTTAATTAAAAAACTTACACCCAGATGATTTTTGGTCCGTTTAGATTCTATCTCTACCTATGCAGTTGGAATCACCCGATCCACTTGAGTAACTCATGGATCTGAATTGGGGATAGACCAAGACAGTCCCATGCCAATACCCCAGATTCAAGGACTTTCCACTTAAGGGAGTGGCCTCGAGAAAAGGTTGATCCCATGCAGAGGCAGTGGCAAGGCTAGTAAGGGGCGTGTGGGTGCATGTGCCCCCACAACCCAAAAATGGTTTCTCTTTAGTACTCTTATATTTGTCTGGTGCCTATTTATTACAAGTTTAAGGCGAGCCCAAAAGTGATAGTTGTTTGCATTTAAGCCTAATTAGTAAAGTGGCCCATCTCTCATAGAAAATTTGATAAACCCAAAAAGCTCCCAAGCACACGAGTAGACACGCGTAAAAGTGGGCCAATCTCTATCCTCCAAGCATCCAATAATCTCTTGTGCCCACAGGATACTTGAAACAATACTAAGGATTAGAATTAGAAGACGTAATTTCTTTTGTTGCTCACATGCTCTTGGCCGACTCCGTACTCCCTTCTTAGTTCATACTTTTTTTTCTACTTGGATAAGACTGTAGGATTACAAAAGAAATGAAGCAATTAAACAACCACTAATTTGGACTTTAATATGTTAGTTATAATAGTATTTATTTTCTCTCTCTTTAAATGAAGGTATTTCTTCTATCCCTATCTTCATCTTTTGCGAGATGTATAATAATATCTATAGACTATATCCTACAATATATTTTATGTATACTTATTTGTTCTACACATGATTGACTAGTTTAAGTGATTCATACTGGATAGTTACCTTGAAGTAGCCAATGACAATATGAGGTTGCTATTAATTTTTTTTTATATTGTATAAATAAGAATGGTGAATGATAATTTGCTAGCATATATTGAGAACGATATATCTGATACAATTGATAAAGAGATTATTATGCAATAGTTTCAGAAGATAAAAACTCGTCATGGACAATTATAAATATGAGTATTTTTTTTTGAGAATTCGACTATGATCTACGTTAGTCGATACAAGGAATTGATGCATCATGAAGATGTAATAAGCACGATAACGGCCTAATTTTAAACCAAGAATGAAAGAGGCCTAAAGCCCGACAACAAAGAGGTCTAAAGCCCGACAAATTATTACATTATTTGTGGCCTAAATTACATAGGATAAATCTTGATGGCAACTGCTTCCATCGAGACTCAATCCCACGACCTCATGGGCTTAAGAGGGGTGTCCAACCGTTACACCAAAGGGTGGTGGACTAAATATGAGTATTTGAAACTACTACAGTCAAAGAATATCATTTTATTTCGTTATTTTTTTTATTAAAATGTGCCCCATAGATAATTCCTGGCCGCGCCACTGCAGAGGCTTGTTTAAGACTAATATTGTAGTAATTTTGGGGATAATTTTACAATTTTATATATAGTGTATGTATGTATGTATGACTGTATAAATATGTATACCACTATAGATACGTAGTTTGAAGGGTGACCATTCCCATCTTGGAATGTAAAAGGGCGGGCCTGGGACAGGTCACCCCCTCCCCTATTCCGCCCATCAATAACCGGGTTGGGTTACCCGTCCTGATTAATAATCAGCTAGGGATTTGATTTCCCAAACCCACTCCGCCCCGTTTAATAAACCAAATTTCTTAATTAAGTTTATTTACTTTAAAATTCAAATAAAATATTTAAGTATTTATTTAGAGATTATATGTAACTGATTATGTAAGACGACTAATTTTAATTTATTTGTGAGTATCTTGTACTTTTATAATATATTAGTTATATATATATAAATTATCCAATTTCCTAAAAAAAATATGTACCAAATATAGCTAATCTGGCCGTGGTGGTGTGCTTCATTAACAGATACCTTTCCCGTCCCATACCCTGCCGGGTTTTGATATTGCATCCCATTCCTGTCCTATTTATTAGTCGGATCTCCCTAAACCTGCCCCACTACAAACTGGGCAAGTACCCTTCGGGTTGATCTGAATTTCGATCCCTTATCCCAAGACACTCGCGAATGATCCCGGGCTGATCCCATTACGCGGGGTTGGGGTTGTGTGTTAGCTGATTCCACCCTCAACAGCGTAGATCTCTGTCATAAGAGCAAGCATGTTTTGTGTATTTGTTCTATTGAAGAAGAAAATCTGTGCCACTGTTCTGTGTAATGATGAGATTTTGAATGTTCGTCTTAGACACTTAAGCAACTGCCTTGGAATTTTTTATTTAACCCTGTTCCCTACTTCCATTATAAAATCTAATAGATAACTTGCGCTATCATTCTGCACTGCAATTCACAGTTTTTGGAACCCCAATTCCTTACTCTCTTGGTGTTTTTGTGTGACTTATTGCCGATTGAACTATGTTATATTCTGCAAGTGGGTTTTTCGTTTCATTCTTGGATCTTGTTAGCCTTTTGAATACAGTGTATCATTTAAGATTTAGGAGATGCAATAAATAATATCTAGGCAAGTGATTAGTTTATATACTGAGCACAATCTAGGATCTCGTCTCGGTCATTCATGAAGATGTTTGACCCAAGTTGCACATCTGCAGCACTACTCACTTATTCAGTTTTGCTCTCACGACAACCTCTATTTATAACTTGTCAATGGTGGTAATCAGTGATGATTTTTTTTCTTTTGCAGTTGACTTGATGAAGCCAAATTCGACCGTAATAATCCGTAATGCAAAGATTGACATGTTCAAAGGGTCCATGAGGCTAGCAGTAGATAAATGGGGTCGTGTAGAAGTTACTGAACCTGCTGATTTTGTAGTTAAAGAAGATAATAATCTCTCTCTCATTGAGTATGAATTGGTAAATGTCGCAACAAATTAAGCGTCTCATTAGAGTGATATTCTTTTATCAGGATTCAAAAACTGAACAAGACTTCAAAATTCCTTGAGGTTTGACTGTTAGTTTATTTCAAATTCCTTTACTGGTAGATCTGCTATTTAAGTTGAAGTTTTGAAGGTTTAGTTATTGGTGTACTAAAATCACTGAAGCTATTGATCTTTTTTCCCTTCACTATTTATTGTCATTATATAGGGTTTCGATTTAGTTTGATATTTTGTTGTTGAGTGGATGTGAAAAATAAGGATTTCACCTTTTTGTTCAGTCAATTTCAAATAGTAATAACATCCAATTTTAGATTTGTGCTCTTTGCATAACTAAAGAATTTCTTTTTGGATATTTTGCAAACGGTTTTACGAACGACTTCCTGCCTAGTCCCTTAGTTCATGAGAAATACCGAAATGACTTTTTTTTTCCAAGCATTGAGGGTTAAACGTTTGGCTTTCTAGTTTCTAGAAGTATCCCTCTCCAGTTATGAGTTCTTTCTACTGTTTTCCCACTCTCATTCTTGATTACTATTATCTTCACCATATGTTATTTTTGAATAATTTTTCCAAAATTTCATTCTTTAATTGCAAAATATTTTTTGGGTTATTTCTCTAATGGCCCCCAATTTTGTGACCAGCTTCCCGCTTGACCCCTACTTTATGAGAAATACCCATATGGCCTCCATCCGTTATAACACCGTCACTCTTTCTCCTCCATCATGTTTTCTCTCTCTGCCAAGTCACGCCACATCATCTGTTACGCAACCTCATCACCTTCTCCGACAGAGGTCGTTGTCGGCCAAATTTCAGGCCGGCAACCCTCAAACTTTTTTTTTTCTCTCTCTCTTCTCTCTCTCTCTAAAAAAAAGACCTTGAACAGATATGTTCAAGGTCGACTTCGACCTACTCCGGCCCTTCGCCGGAGTTTAGAGAGAGAGGAGAGAATCTAAAAAAAAAAAAATTTTGAGAGAGAGAGAAAAAAAAAATGTTTGAAGGTCGCCGGCCGGCAACTTCTGCCGGAGAAGGTGATGAGGTGACGTAACAGATGATGTGGCGTGACTTGGCAGAGAGAGAAAACATGATGGAGGAGAGAGAGTGACGGTGTTTTAACGGAAGGGGGCCATATGGGTATTTCTCGTAAAGTAAGGGGCCAGGCGGGAAGTTGGTCACAAAGTTGGGGGCCAGGCGGGAAGCTGGTCACAAAGTTGGGGGCGATTAGGGAAATAACCCATATTTTTTCCTCTCACTTGTTCTTCCCCTTCTCTCTCTCGCCATTGTTGGGTGCGATGAAGTCTAGTTTCTCATGGTATCATCTTCATTTTGTTACCACCATCAAGTCATGAAATATTCTCACAAAGGGAACACCTCTTTGTCACACATCAACCACCAAAAAATATCTACTGCTTCGGTCGGAGTGATTTTAATGGATTCTCTAAAAGTAACTTCCAGGGATGGCTAAGGAGATGTATGATGCATTGCGAAGGAACTTCAACGCCTGTTTAAAAATCTCAGTTACTAACGAGAATCGACTTATACGTTGTATTGTGAAGGGCTCCAAAATTCAAGGTGCAAGCTAAAATATCGAAATGCTAGATAACCCACCCAGCAAGCTAAA
Organism: Eschscholzia californica subsp. californica; assembly: GCA_002897215.1. NCBI lineage: Eukaryota > Viridiplantae > Streptophyta > Magnoliopsida > Ranunculales > Papaveraceae > Eschscholzia > Eschscholzia californica. The sequence goes on from BEHA01004716.1 coordinate 333,801, forward strand.
ATAGGGAAATGCAGGCAAATACAGGTGGACAACAAAATGAACGGTCTGGATTTTATCTAAGTTTTCATTTTCTTTTTTAAACTGTGGCTCCAGCTGCAACCAAGTGGGTTGAAATTGTTGGGTTATCTAGCATTCCCGAAATAAAAAATATTCAGATTTCATAACAACAACCAAATTGGTTTTGGACTTTATTGGACCCCAAGGCAACATGAATTTTCACATGGAAGCATGAATATTTAATCAATGAGAGTTAATCAAATCCTTGATTTCTCGTCTGGGATTCTAGGGATGTATCCTCCTTGGAAATTTCTGTTGGCCTTCATGGGCAATCAAATGCTTAATCTCAGGTACTGTCCCTTATCCCCGTGGGATTTTTAGGTATTCATCCGTTAAATCCCTCATCAGACTTCAGAGACTTAAATCCCTAAAAGGATTCATCATTCAAGTTGAATCCTTGATAAATCACAAAGACAAGAGAGTAAAAACTATTTTAGGGTTTGAGATAGAAGAAATGGAGATGAAAAAGAGAAAAAAAATTGATAATTTTCTTTGCTAAAAGATGGAAATCCAAAGAAATTTATTTTTTCAAAATTTATTTTTTGGAATTTTGTCCTGGGAGATGATGAATGAAAGTGGTGACGATCAAGGGAACGTAGAAAGGAAATAATAGATAGGACAAGGGAATTGTCTTGCCACGAGAAGATCCAATCTGAGATCGATATAATGTTACACTAATGAAGATATTCACTTTGTTAGTATCCTTTGGATTTTATGGAAAGTGAGATGTGACCACTGCTTCCAACATGAGATATATGATCTCGATAAGATCATCAGAATGATCAAAGCATTTCCAAAAACCAACAAAAAACCTGAGAAAATCAATCAAAAACCTCCTGGAAAATGGCAACCGCCAACAATTCCTTTCATTAAAACTAATGTTGATGCATCCTTTACTAACGTAACATCCAATTCTGGAACTAACTTAATTGCACATAATGCGGATTCAAAATTTATAGCAGCTCAAGTGAAATCCTCGAGGACGAGAAATAGTGAAGAATGTGAAGCAATAGCCATCTTAGATGGTCTAGTTTGGGCGAAAGAACAGAATCACAACTCAATAATCATAGAAAGTGACAATTCAAATCTCATAAAGCACATCCATGACAAAATACATTCAATTCACTGACAATCTTTGATCCATATCCGAAAAATTCGAGATATAAGAAGAGAATTTGAAATAGTTTAATTCAAATACATCAGAAGAGAACTCAACTTGCATGCAGAGAAACTGGCGAAATGGGCAAGAAAGAAGAATAGAAACAAAATGTGGCAAAATG